>FIZV01043383.1:0-20695 GCA_900050545.1 Trionymus perrisii | reverse complement strand
TTGATAATTTTAGAAAATTTTGCAATTTAGGCAATTCAATAATTTTTGAAAATGTGAAAAAAATGTTGCTCTGAATTGATACAATTAAATTCCTTAAAACAGTTCTCTCCCCCTTTGAAAAAGTAACGTGTATCAACTTTCTGACTTCCCTATATTTTTTCTCTCAGATTCAGCACTGGTTCATTTATTCTGACCAAAAATACGTTTTTTCAATTTTCAATCAACTAACTATTCTTCTCTCATATATTTTTTTAGGTTTTTCAATTATAAATTTTTTCTGTCTTTTAATTAATTTTTTCCTAATTTTTTAAACTTATTTTTTTTGAGAGGATTTAATTTTTTCAAAAATAGCTTATTTTCGACTATTTCGAAGGTTGCATTCTCTTCCAATCCTTTCTCTATTTTGACGTTTTATGACCATAATCTAGTACTCGGACATGAAAAAATTATTGAAATTTTTCTCGACTCCGCATATCTAAGCTCGTTAATTATATTCTTTATCTCAACAATGGATGATTCAGTAATGCACGCAGAGTTAGTGAAAATGGGAGAGGAAGGAGTGTAAAAACATCAAGCTAGGTTCACGTGCATACCGAACCGGTAGTCATTATCGACTTATGCAATAATATATTTTCAGAGCTGATTAATCACGTTTAATAAAATTTACACTCGCACAATTCCATTCTTTGAAAATACATAGATTTATATAAAAATTATAATTGAATATTTTCATCGATATGTCCATCGGGTAAAATAAGAACCCAGTTTTTTAAGGGCACAGAAAAAATCGATTAAAAAGTTCGAAAGCAATTTCTCTTCAGATAGAAATTGCACTAAGGAAGAAAAATTTCCCTCCATATCTCCTTTAATCGGTTATTTTTGTTCAAAAAAACCTACCTCATACCGGAATTTTTCGAACACCTTATTCTCGGCGTGTAATCAGCTGGTTTCAACATCCCGGATGATTTATTCGATACAGACAAGCGTAGACTTACTAGCGATAAAAATAAAAATGACCACTTTACCTATGCACACAATACACAAGCCATGTGCTTCTGTACACTTCGTTATTCTTTAGAAAAATACTGCTGTTAGTTTCTTTTTGTCGGGTCGGTAATTTGTACCAAACAGAAACCCTTCGAAGAACTGCTAGTGTGAGGTAAATTTTCGGAATTAGGGACCCGCATACCGTGTTCTTAACCACCCCCCATGATGTTTCCGATATTATCCCTAATAAAAACATTTTTACCCATTTTAAGAAGAAGAAAAACACTAACCTGAAAAACATGGCAAAAGCATATGAGAACAAGAAAGCTGAGTCCAACAACCCAAAACGTGAATTCGAGTCATCTGTATCTGAAAAATTCAACATACGAGATTATAATTAATCCTATATGATTTCGACGCTGTTGACAAAACGACTAAATTGGATCGGAGCCGAGATTTTTATTATTATGTATCTACATATATAAAATGAAGTTTTTTTTTCGGCATACGCGCCTCTAAATACTCACCGAATGGGGCCCAATCGCACCAATATGTGTTGTTGGTTGGTGATGGAGGTATCTCAGCCGAACAGTTCCGGTGAAGTTGGCTTTTTACGACGCTCAAGGGTTTTCGCGACGCATGGTAACTCGTATAAATGATATAGGTCAAAAATAATATTAATCCTCGAGATCTGAAAAATTTCATCAGATTCAGAATTAATTTTATGGTTTAAGATACCAGTAGAATCTATGAAAGTACAAAAGTTACATAATATAAGAAAAGCACGAAACGTGGTTAATTCAAGATTTATTTCCTTATCAATTTCATTATTTTTCCCCCCATATCAAACATAAAAAACCATCGATTTCATCTCCGTTTTTCTTTTTACATCAATATCTTCATTTTATTTCAATCTCAATAAATTAACATACTTACAGTATGTACTAATCATAAATATAAGTACTCAAGTCAAAAGCTTTTCGATTTGCTCTTCTTTCAGTGGTTTTATTAGGGCTCTAGTCTTGATGTATTTTGGTAAAAATTTGACAGTTTGTAAATATTTTGACAATTTTTGAAAATTTGAAAATTTTGGTCAATTATTAAGTTATTAAAAATTAGGCCATCTAGGAAAATTAGACAATTTTTGGAAAACTGACATTTTTGAAAATTTGACAATTTTTGAAAAGGAAATGATTTTTTATAATTCGGCAATTCTTGAAAAATTAATAATTTTTGTGAATCAGACAATTTAAAAAAATTGAATGATTTTGGGAAATTTGATAATTTTTGAAAATTTCGCAATTTAGGCAATTCAATAATTTTTTGAAAAATGTAAAAAAAAATTACTCTGAATTTTAAAGATATTCTAACACTCAAATTAAAAAAAAAATGTACAGTTCTTCAAAAGATTGAATTTTCATTTTTTTTTCCATAAAAGAGCCCCCTCTCGGTTTGAACAAGTGACTATATTGTATCAACTTTCTGACTTCCTTACATTTTTCCTCTCAGATTCGCCACTGACAAAAACGAATCTCAAAACGAAAAAATTGATAAAAGCGCCAAATAACATCGTCTATTCTAAACTAATTCATCCGCAGGCGTGTAAGTTTAAATTCGGATTTTCAATTTATCAATTGTGAAGCGAGTACGACCTGTGCATAAAATTTAAATGACACTACTTCAAAGTCGACAAGAAAGCAATCAGTACCCAGGCCACGAGCAACGTTAACTTTGTTCCATTAAGAGTGAATTAATCCTTTTTACTGATACAGTGATACGATAAACATTTAATAAAACAAATTAAACCATTGACAACGGCAAGTTCGATTGTGCAATCGAAATGAAAATTCTCGTTCGCTTTCAACCTGCCATAAAAATGATCTAAATTTAGCTTTGAAGATTTATTCGAGAATTTCGCAGTACATACTTTGTATTTAGAAATTTATTAATGAGCTATTTAGATTGGTCAAATGTAATTAGAAGTTACGCTTCGGTGATATTCCCTCGAAAATTGATAAAATTAATGATTGGAACTGTCTTCATCAATTTTGAGGGTTAATGTACTTAGACTTATTACTAATGAATGAAATAGGTATTTCAAATTGCATTGAAAAAATTATATCTTCTCTTTTGAAAAGATTTTTAGACCATTTTTCTCATTTTAGTCAAAAAAAAAACGAAGGCTATTGTGGTGTATCTAGGTGTGAGAGTCGGGAGGGGGTGGGGGTATATACAAAATACAAATTCCGCTTTTAAAAATGCAATTTGAGTGTCTACATTTTCCTAGATTACTGAACTTGAAATTGGATAACACTTTCACCACCCTACAAAAAGGTCGAAAATTTTCAGGTTTTGAAAAATTGAGGTAAGGAAATACTTGTACCATCTGCTTGGAACAAAAACTTGACTTGAATAGCTTCTATTCATCTATTGATTCAAAAAATTATTTCGATTGAAAAAATTTGAAAATTTTTATTGCAGGGTTGCAAACGTTGGCGTAATCAAAATTTCCCATTTTTTTCTATTTTGAAGATCAAAATGTGAGAGTGGGGATGACCTAAAATTAAAATTCAGAAAAGCCATTTTTTATGAAGGAGAGTAGTGGCTCACAGCATTTTCAAAATATGGAGTACCATTTTTTTAGTCTGCAAATTTTTTGATGGAGAGGCAATGTTTTTTTTTTTTTTTTTTAATCGTAACTTAGGCTGAATGAAGTTTCTTCCCTCAACCCGTCCTTCCAGTAACCCTATGTTTTTTTTCCAATTTTTTTGGAGTAAAAAAAATCCAATTTAAATTTCTTTTCTTGATTTTTTGGAGTAAAGATCTTTTAATAAATCTCATTTTTTAGAAGAATAAAAAAGTAGTTCATTTTTTTAGAATAATAAATCTGAAGAAAAATCCCTTCATATCAAAAATGAATAAATTCGCCGGAAGTTTCAAAACCGACTTGTACATTTAGGAAAATTCCAGCCTAATAGAACAAGAACATTAAGTGGCTGATGAATGGAAACAAACTTACACGTCGATTACGTGTTTATTATTTACGTCATTGAAAAATAAGCAAACCTCAGCAAAATTTTCTCGAGTTGTTGACTTTTATAATGAAGAGGTCATTTTCTTAACAGCGGATAACTTCAAATCGACCTATTTTATTTAAATTTAAGGAAAATTTCAAACAAATTTAGAGATAAATAAAATCTGAATAGAGGATGCTTAGCATGTACGTATAAATATACTATCGTGCAAAGTTCACACCTTGTAACATTTTCAGAGTCTTATCGTATTTTTAACACAAGCTATTAGTTTCCGAATGGAAAATTCACAGAATTTCTAACGGGTAATTTCCCATCTGAAAAACAAACGTACATCGTTGTTTTCGTGGTACCCTACATTGTGACAGGCGACGAAACACGTTGAGATAAAAATGATCTGGTATTAAATTACACTGAAAATGACACGATGAAATTTGAGACTAATTTATAAGAGTAAGAAAAAAAAATGTTGACAACATCGTTGGTCCTTCGCAATATCAATTTCATATTTTGATGAGATCACGATTTATACGACAACTATTGCACGTTTTAATATTTACTTCCTGAACTGAACATGGTATCAGCAAATTAACTAGGATATGCTAAGACCTTGCTAAGGTTCACTTGATTGCATGTAAATAGAAAACATCTCAGACGGATATTTTTATTCAGGGAAATGAAACGATTACTACAAAAATATTGAAAATCTTAGTGTACAGATAATTATGCAGGAGAGTGTACTGATAAAAAAAATTATTCGAGTGGTAGAAACACTTACCCGATATTTTTACTACTGGTAATCACAACATTGGGAACTAGTTTTTGAATACATCGTATCCCCAAAGGGATATCAAGTTTTGCGTGAGACATTTTGATTTTTATATTAATTATAAAAAAATTAATAAATGTTAAAGTTGAAGTGACCGAAAAGTACTCATTTTATAACTATGTAATACTGGAACGAAACACACGACACGATACGATAGAGTAACGTGAACTAAACAATTGAAAGAGTGATGCTAATTTTTATATCATTGCACGAATGAAACTATACGCGAATCAGATAATTAATCATGAAAATTTACTACGAGGTTATCGTTATCCTCAATCCTCTGAAACTGTAACAAAGAGTGAAGTTCGAAGTTCATTTTTTCAAAAACTAAAAAAAACACGAATGTGTTTTGTTTTGTTGTGCTTTTGCAGTGCTGCCAGATGTAATAATTTCATGCGGAAACATAAATTAAGTTGTAGTTTTCGTGATAATTGGATACCGATTTTTAATTTCTTTATTTAAAAAGAAATTCGAAAATGAATATATCAACTCTGAAGCGGATTAGAATAAATTTTTATATGAAATCTATTTTTTTTTTTGCATTGCAACATTTACAATTACCTACTTGAAAAATAATTATATTAAAAAATGATTTTTTATTCTCATTTCTTTTTTCACCGTAAAGTGGAATATCCCAATCCATCATATCACGTAGTGTCGACTGTCGTTGCTCGTTGTTGTCGTTGTGGTTTCATCATGATAAGCTTTTTATTGATAACATTTTTTTTCTAACATCTGTTGAAAGTTCTGTTCTATTAATCGAATTAAATAAATATTTGAATAGATGAAGATTCAACTAGGTAAATAGAAAAAAAATATGCAGTAGTTCTCTCACAACTGCTCGCCACAAGTTCATCTCTACGTGACATATTTATTCGTTGAATACACAACTTCAAAATGGACGACGTCGATCTAATAGTCTTATCATCTTTAAAAGAAATTGGATAGTAAGTTGATTTCATTTATTCTGAAAAGTTCGAAAAATTGCCTTCTCAAACAATTTATTGCATTCCAGTGAAGTGAAAGATGACGTTCGAAGCTTGAAACTATACCCTTTTGAAGACCTGGTCGAGATGGCGATTTGTTGTTTAAACACTATTAAACCGGAATTGAACTTTCCAAGAATTTTGCCTCCGTCTATGTCTGTTAAATTTAATATGTGCAATCAATTAGCTACCATTTGTAAAGTATGTATTATTTTGTCAAAGGTAAATTTTTGAAAATTTTCTAACTTGAAGTAAATTGATTTAGGAACTCGGATACAAGGGTGAAGTAGGATATCACACCTTTTTATATACCAATGTAACCGATGTACGTAATGTATTGATTTTCTTGGTACAACACTTACCCAGGCAATTGGCTTTTGAAGAAGTCGAAAAAAACGAAAGTACTTAATTCACAAAAAATATCTATATTTATACAATACAGATATGATGTTGTTCAGTGAAATTCCAATATATTTTACTTTCTTTGCCCACAGACAAGAGTAATTTCACTATAAAGCAGAAAACTGCCGAAGAGTTGAAAAAAATATTTAGCTCTAAATCGAAAGAATATCGTGGAATGTGTGTAGCACCATTCATATCTACGACTTTGGAAACTGGTACATTGCTACCAAATCAAAAAATTGATTGCCAACCTCTTGGTATGTACAAATGAACATTTTCAGTCGTTTTAAACTATTTGAATAAAGTACGTAATAGTATATTATTCAACTAGGGGGATAAAGTGATTTTGACGAATTTTGAGGTTTATTGCCCGAGCGTTGAAAATCATTTTATCTCCCTTATTGAATACGATATTTTACGTAATCGTGGGGGATAAATGAGCATTTAGACCAGCGAGATGGGCATAAAGTTACTTTATCTCCTTCAGTTACGTAAAACTATTTTTTTTTTTTTAATTTCAGAATGGAGAGATTTTGTCGTTAAAAAGTTACCTTTTGTCGACGAGCAAGTTACTAATTACGAATCTTTCTTGCCATCGCTGATATCATTAAATTCTTACGGTATTTTAAACCCGAAAAAACCCAAGAGTTTAAATTTTAATTTAAAGCCTCTTGGAGAGAGTTTTTTCAGTTCAGTTTCTTCTAGAGGGTCTTTAGATAACACCCAAGGTGATACTATAAGTGCAGTACAAGCCCAGGTACTTGTTTTAAAATGTATTCTTAATTACAAATTTTTCGATTTTTTACGTCCTTATCTTGTTTACTACTTTTTTCAGTTACCTGGTTCTCGAGCCAATGAAGAATCTAGTAAAAAAATTTCCAAGGTAGCTACCTGTTACAAGTTTAATTTTGAAATATCTGAGCTTTACTTTTTATTTCTCAATTTTCAAGGGAACTGAAGAAGACGAGGAATCCGTTTCAGAGGCAGATAAAGAAACTGAACTTGCTTCTATAGAAAATGAAATAGGAAATATGGAAGAAGAAGTGGCAAAGTTGAAATTAGAATTCAACAACGTAAGTTTTCAATTTCGCTCCTACTTTTTTGTTTTACCGCTGAAGATCCATGGGGTGTTTCATTTTTGTATTCTAGATTTCAATATCTAATAATGATCTGAAAAAGAAACTAGAAAAAAAAATTGCCCAAGAATCTACCCTGGAGCAATCTCTGCAATTGCTTCCTGATTCTGAAAACAACATTCCAAAATTATTAGCTGCCAATGAAAAAGTCAGAAATAAAATTAGAAAATACGAAGTGCAATGGCAACAAGCTAAAGAAATATTGCTCGAGAGGAAGACTGAACTGAAAAATACCTTGAATACTAAAACAGTATGTACATAATAACTTGTCTGGTGTATTTTTAACTGTTTAATGAATTTTCGTCGCATTTTAGAGTGAAAAGGATAAGCTTATTGAAAATATCCTGGAACTTAGGAAAGAGCTTCTCAGCGTTGCAGAGCAAATAGAAAAGAAGAAAGTTATTCAACAGAAGTTGGCTGAAAGTGAATTGAAAGGGGTTCAGAGGTATGGTTTTCAAATACTCATCAATCCATTGAAAAAAAAATCAGTGATTTACGTTTATGTTATCTTTTTCTTATTTTTTAGAAACGAGTACATTCAAAGAATTTTTGAGATAATTAAAAACATAAAAAAACAAGGAATGCAAATTGATAAAATCCTCGTTGATATGAGATATGTGCAAAAAGAAATAAATACGTTGTCAGGCAAAATTAACAGATCGTTTGCTTTAGCTGAACAAATGATCGTTTCAGTGAGTATTTCAATGTGTTAAAACTTGATTGTTATACAGTTGATTAATTAATTCGGATACTTTTAGAACTCAAAAAATGATGAGGTTTCCCTTGAAACCCATAAACTGCTATTACTTCTGCATAAAGACATATCGGATATTTTAACCATGACTGGAGAAACTGGAAATTATTCGAGAGAATCAAAAGATTTAGAAGAACAGGTAAAAAAAAATTGCCTTTGTGACTTAAGAATAATAAAATTACTCATTGACTCTTAATTTACAGTTACAAACTCTGGAAAACAGTGAAAATATAGCAAATTCATTTAAACAAGTTTGCGAGGATCTTAAAAGACTAAGAGATGAAGAGGCTTCTATAATGAAGAAAATAGCTTCTATAGAGAAAAAAGGAAACGCGAAGAGTCCGCCTCCGCCTTCTAATTCTAAACGTGATAGCGACTCAGTTATCGTCGATAAAACGAAGCATGCTGTGTCCAACGAACTTGAACCTTTCGGTGATCAAAATGTTGAGGGTGCTTCTAGAACTAAAATCAAAAAGGATACGTCATCGTGATATTTATTTGCGCAATTTATATTGCGCATGATTCAACATTAAATTATTTAGTTTTTAACAATTATTATGCATTTATGTAGGCATTATCTTCCAGTATGCATGTGATATACTTTAATGTGTTTTTCAAATATGAGCTGATAGTGCGATTGAGTCGCTGTTATTATGTACTCTCATTATTTATTTGTTTTTTGTAGAATTTTTAACCTTTTTCTATTCCAGTAAATCAGTTGAAGTAATAAAATCATTGTAGCATTTTGGAAATAATGTTTTGTATTTTATTTAGGTAAAATTTAAAGATGCAATGAAGGATAATACAAGTGGGAAGTGGGAGATTTTTGGTACATAGGTATATTTAATCAACGTACAATGTTGATAGGTACCTATTCGATTATTTGGCAGTACTGTTTATTTTCATTTCATTGTAATTTGTAATCAACTAATCAATGGTAATTTGAAGAATTGCCATCATACTATGATTAATGTACGCTTGACTGATTGCGAGGCTGCGAACATATTCAGATTGGTGAAAGGCAGATAGCCAGATGCAGCTATGCATCTGCCTTAAAGGTCATGTGAAGTGTGAATATCTCCTATTGCTAAAAATTATACGAAATTTCACTGTAAAAGTTTATATAGATGAATAAAATGAATAATGAGTAATGAATAATTTCATGAGAAACTAAACACAGCCCGATTCGTTCTTAAATAAATGAACGAAATGATTCATATTCATTAGTCACTTCTCTTGATAACACCAGCGCCATTCCATTTCATTTTTAGCTATTTATTGCGCATTGAATTTTTATTTCTTAGAACCCGCTCATCTCTATGAACTCAAAGCACTTGAATAAATTAATAATTAGGTAATTGAAATTAATCGTTTCTATGCACTTCGAGTTCGACGGCAAAATACATCGAATAATCGTCACACTGCAATTTTACCCCTGATTCGACGCAATTTCCACACTTTCCCTTTCGAAAATGACGTTTCAACTTGCTTGCTACATGTTTCATACGTTTATCAGTGTTCTTTTATGTTTCCATCAGTTGCTTTGTTTCTGTTTGTCTGAACTGATATCCGTTTGAAAAAGTAAGTTTGACATTTAAAATTGGAAATATACATTATTTTTTTGTTAAATTAAATTGATCGTGATATGTTCTACTTACTATAACCTATAATTTATAGTTTAATCGCGAACACGAATTTCCTTAGTTTTGAGTAATTTATCGAGTTGACGAGTACACCATTATTGTACGTTGAATTTATGGCTAAATTACACTGTTGAGGTTTTCTCAGTTTACGTAAACTTTGTTTATGTTTTGTGTTTGTGATTCGACGATTAGGAAAAACTCAAAAAAGTAGTGTAAAGTTTCGATAATTTATAATTAAAACGAAGAATAACTTTGATTTTGATAATTTTACATTGTTGAAGCTTTCGTTTATATTGTATTGAATTGATCCAATCAATCAGATTACATATTATATTGATTTAGAGGTAAATTGTGTTGTCGTATCGAGTGTCGTGATTGCACAATAACCTTATCTATAAAAATTATACGCAGGATTTTTTCGATAAATATCATACCATTATCATTTATCAATCAATACTCATCTGTATTATTAATTCGTTTGTTTATTTATACCTGTTTATACTCGTACACTACTAAGCTGGATTGTGAATGTGAATTGTGTTTATTGCAGATAACACTCTCCACCCATTTCAAGTAATGTCTGCTGAATCTCTACGGAAAAAGTCTTACGAAAAATGTGTTGGAAAAGTAATATTGCCACAAATTGTTGAAGATAAATCTTTAATTGATAGTTTTACTGGCTTTATACACGATGTTGTACCCCAAGTAAGATTCATTCAACTATTGTTTCATAATTTACGTCATCTATACATCATTACCTCTTCATTAGGCGTATGGATGCTCGGTTCCTTCGGAAAGTAAAGAAAAAATTCTTTGGGCAAGGTTCGAATATAGCGACGTAAACGACCCTGTTTTTCATTCTGAAGCTATCGAACCTATATCAGCTGGATTGCCTATTTTACTCGTTCTGGGATACAGCTATGGTGTTCAAGTGAGTAGTCAATGTCTAACAAAAAAGACGTAATTTGATACTTTTTTAAATAAATAATTTGATCCATTTTGCAGATTTGGAGTATAACTGGAAACGGCGAAGCAACTGAATTACTGTCGTGGTTTCACGGTACCGCAAAATTTGTTAAATTAATTCCTTCTCCTGTTCTTGATCAAACTAAACAAGACCCGTTTGCTCATCGAAGACCTTTGGCAGCCATTTGCGATGGATCTTCACCAAACAGCCAACAATTCTGTACCATTAATTTTCTGTCATTGAGAGGAGGCGACATTGTAAGTCAGTTATTCAAATCGCTTAATTTAACGAAGTAAATTATCGTATATTTTTGTACTTACAGGTAAAAAGCATAAAATTTAAAAGTTCCGTCTTGGATGTAGCGGTTAATAGGATCTCCGTCATTGTCTCATTCATCGAAAAGATCGCCATATTTAATGCATTAACGCTAGAAAATTCTCATACCATTACCACATGTTATGCCACTCCTGGGTATAACTTAAACCCTATCGCACTTGGACCTAGGTGAGCTTTTGGAAAGATTTTCGACGTATCTATGTAAAATTAACACTTCGAAAGATTCTAAAATTGTACGTGTCGCAGATGGCTTGCCTACTCAGAACAGCGACTAATTTCATGGATGAAATCGGCCGGTGGGTGCGAATCAGAAAGTGCTCCGTCTTATACAGCTACTGTTTTAAATGCTGCGAAAACTCTAAGCCAAGGGTTACGAGATTTGAGTGGGTCGGTTGCAAATAGCCTATCTGGTAATTTGTCCACGTCTCCTGTCACCAATTCCTATATGCATATGGCTGGCGGATTTCACAGGAGTGATTCTAGTAACAGCATCGGCAGTTCCAGCTCCGCCGAGTACACCCAACCTGGCATTGTTACCATTGTTGATGTGCAGGTAGATTTTTGTTGAATCTGGATTACTGGTGTTGATATTTTTCGAGTCTGAAAAGTTTTATTATTATGAAGAAAATTGATGAATTTAGTTTCCCAACACCATTAAATGGTTTCCCCCTTGAATTCATTAATTTTCCAGACCAAACTGTCTGAAGACGAATCGGAAAGAAAAAATGGTATAATAGCGCACTTTGTAGCTCATCCGGAGCCGATTGTATCTCTTTGTTTCGACCCTTCCGGCGTACTTCTGTTGACTGCCGACAAAAAAGGCCACCGTTTCCACGTGTTCAGAATACAACCGCATCTACTTGGCTCTTCTTATACGTCGATTCATCATCTATATGTGTTATATCGGTATTATTCTTTTATTTTACGTCCCCATACCTGCTTTATTTTTGATTAAGATGAGTGCCTGACTTGGTATTTTTTTTTTGTTCACAGAGGCGATACGTCAGCTCGAGTTCAAGACATGACATTCTCAGTTGATTCACGCTGGGTGGCGGTTAGCTCGCTACGAGGCACAACTCACGTTTTTCCTGTTACTCCTTACGGAGGTCCAATTGGATTACGTACTCATTCCACACCTCATGTTGTCAATAAATTATCGAGGTATGGAAGTACAATATTATTCTTCGAAATTTAATTACGGTTTTTAAATTTTTACTTTTGTTATTGTGTAGATTTCATCGCAGCGCTGGAATCATAACGGATGGCCGAAACAGCCCTGTACCTCACGAAGTGCTACCACTGTCTTCATCCCCTACGTCAATGTCGTTCCCTAATCCTTGTTTACCTCCCTTCCCTCACCCTACCGTCTTAACAGCGCTAGCTCAGATACGAAGCCAGTCTACGTTACTCTCTCAAACCAGACATTCATCCCCACAAAGTCAAGAAGAATGTTTACCTACTTTAAAAGTAGTCGCCTCATTTGCACCTCCCCGATTACTCGATGGTTTGTTAACTGGTCAGATTGGTGCTTCATATAGGAAATCAAAAAGCGCAGTTGATTCGCTATTTATCATGTCTAGTCAGGGCATTTTAACGCAGTATGACTTGGAACCATTGCCCGCGTCAGGTAAATTTTTAAAATCTCGAGCCGTAATCGATTATGTACGAAAAATGGATCACATTGAATGAGATTATATTTTCAGGAATTCCCAAAGATAAATTATGCGACGAGAGTGCTATCGAGTTAAAATTCGAGGCGAAAGTTCAATGGTATTTATTACAAATGCCGCCTTTATCTTCAAATTCGACTGCAATACAGCCTCCATTGAGTTGTGGTAACCCTTTATTATCTACTTACGCGAGTATGAAGCAAGAATTATCGAATTATGCGTCCGACGGAAAATCATTTCAAATTGACGACGACGATAAGTGGTTATCGCAGGTGAAAACGCTTTCCAGATAAGAGTAATTATTATCGTCGAAAATTATTCAAAAAACATTAATTGCCTTAAAAATTATTACCGTAGGTTGAAATCGTTACCCACATTGGACCGCACAGACGCATTTGGATGGGACCTCAGTTTACCTTCAAACCAATCTTGAAGTGAGTTTGGATGATAATTGAATTTATTTGAAGATTATGGTAAGACGAACGTATTTTTGAAATTGTTGCATAGAAATGGCTCGAGTGACTTGGATACATCTGAAAATAACGTTGCGTACACCGCTAAATCAAATCCAGTGAATATGCCGGCTAATTATTCCAAGAATCAAGCGATCCCTCTTGTTCCTTTGTACATAGAAAGTGGTTCAAGTAGTCAGTATTTGTTCAAATCGCCTAATCTTTTTGAGTGTTTTTTATGCTTAATTTTTAATTGATTTAATCAACGATAGGTAGCCTCGAACAATCACCTAGGCTATTAGAAACATACGGAGGAGATTCCGATTCATCTCTTGGCACAGAAGAGTTGAAGATTCAAGAAGATATTGCTGACGCGATGCTAGAGTCGCCGATAACCACAGCTTTGAAATCTGGTACGGAATGAAGGTCACCGTTTTGTGGTAGTTTTTTCTGCGGAATAAAAGATACTTTGGTGGGTAGGATTTCAAGATTTTTAGAAATGGGTGACAAATTTTCGTAAGAAACTAACATCAGTGTATGTACATATCATATGAGACTCTAATTTAAGATACCGTTCAAGTGCTATTGTCAATAACTGGTATTACGACTGGAATTGCATGTGGGTAATTTTTCAGATGGGTTTCTCTCCGATTTGCAATGCATACCCCAGTACTTATTTCAATTAGAAATATGAAATGTTGTTTTTTTTTTTGAAGAAAAAAAAATCGAGAAAAAGTATCCATTATTTAAAAAAAATAAAAAATAATAGTAAAGAAAAGTGTTGGGCATGAATGAAAAGTTGAAAAAAATAATGATTTGATAATACTTAATCTGTAACATGACGTTCGAAAATGAAAAAAAAAAAAAAACATAATTTAATTTGTGTTTAGAAAAGAAATAGTTATCAATCTTAAAGTAATACATACTGAAGTGTGTTTAAAAAGCTGATGATTGAACTGGGAATTTTTTTTAAGAAAACGAGTTTAATTGGTTATTATGTTATTAACTTGACAGGAAAAAAATTATCGCATGGAATTTTTAATGAAAGATTTGTATGAAATATGAATTTAACAATTCTTTCTCTCCTTGTGGCTAACACTTTATGTTTAATGTATAAAAAAATTCTTAGTTGTACTGTACTCGTGCCAACTTCTAATATTAAAATTTATCCCTAATTTCAGCGGAATTGAGCGATTCTGAAAACGTTGAAGAAACCCAAGAAAAACAATCTGCAAGGAAGAATCGTCGAGCCAAAAAGAAGCGAAGATAAATACTTTAGATGAATCCCTGCCTTCGAAAAAGTATATTCTTACCTAATTGAAAGGTAAAAAAAAAAAAGAAAAAAATTCTTCAGTCGGTTTTTAGAAAGCTTGTAATACAAAATACTGCCATTGAAGGAAAAAATTCTTAGTAAGAGACACACAAATATAAAAAACAGAAATTCATGATGGCTAAGTGTTAATTTTGCATGCATCATGTAGATCGTAATATTTCATTTATCATGTGTAATCTATCGTCGTTATTTAAATGTTCCAACACTTTTATTGTCAGATATACTTCCAATTTTTGATCTTATAAATTGTAATTTAAACAATAAATTAAGCATTGCAACCCAAACATCCGTATGCGATTTTTCTGCGTCGACGAATCTTGCGAATAATTTTAAGTATTCGGGAACTAGAAGTAGGAATAAAGGAAGCTCCCGTTGGTACCTAATTTAACGTTAATCGAATAAATAAAGCGGATATAGATTGAGAAGTGAAGTTTACGTTAATGACCCGTCACGAAAATATTTGCTTATTTACCGTTTGTATCCTTTTACCTTCTACCCTATTGTTCGAAAATGTCAGATTTAGGAAAAGAAAGTGGTTAATTGGAAGGACGATTAGTGTATTTTGTTATTTATAAGTTAACTGGAGTATTTCCTGCGATCAGATAGTGATTTGACGCGGTTAAGTAACTTAGTTCGCGGATTGATCGATTTTATACTGAATTAAAGTTCACCGTGGTGGAGTGATTTTCTTAACTTTTTAAAAATGGATCTCAGGTATGTGAATTTTAATTTCAATTTGCTTGATTTTTTTATTGAATTCGTTTTTGTTTAATTTTCAATGATAATTGAAGATTGATTTATTGAAATTCCTTCGAATAGCTACCTAGGAATTTAAACTTTTGAACCTATTTACTTAATAAATTTCTTGATGAATCGATTTCCTAATACTTTAGAAATTGGAGACGCAGACGTATTAATTCAAAATAAATTTTGTCGAATTTTTTTCTAAAATATTAGTCATAAATGATTATTTTATTTTAAAGAAGTTTACGAGTGAATAAATAAATTTTTAATGCAATGTAGCCAGCATTTGACTCATGTCCCAAGTGCTTTTGATATTCTAATAATTTAAAGTTGATACCTTCAAAACTGTTTTACTGGCAATCCATTACAGTGAAGAAATGTTACAAAAATAAATTCAATTCATTAATATCTGTATAAAGTTTTCCAAAATCATTGATCTACGTATAATTAATTTTCAGTTATCGTAAATTTACATGGATACTTTGCTTGGTATTCCTTTGTGGTCTAATCAATGCCGAAGACTCGTTTTTGTCAAATTCTCACATTTTCAACAAAGAGTATTCATCCAACAACGTAGTTTCCGATGACAAACCTCAATTTTCATCATTGGATAATTTGAAAGGCGCAAAAATCGAGAGCGGTTACACCGGAATTTTGTTTCCAGACTTGAAAACCATCGATAAAGCTGAAACCTATTTGGAAACTATTGGCTTAGATAAAGGAATTCTCGAATATGTCAAAGTATTGATTCCAAAAACCGCCAAAGCTGTGCTTAAATTTGCTGTAAAAGTTGGAGCTGTTGCTGTTACTGCTGTTCTCGTTCTGTTAATCAGTTCCAGCGTCGCCGCTGCGTTCTGTTCGTATTCTGAATTATGTTCTTTGAAATTTACCGGTTTAGGTTGGCAGAAAGATAATCTCGAAGAGTCATTAAGAAGTTTTGTAACACCAGAAAAAATGTCCGCTTTAGGTCGTTTCGTTCGTAATGCCATTAGTAAATATGAAAATTTGAATAAAAAGAAGTTCAGTTCTAGCGAATAATTCCATCCATACGACTAACCTTAATTTATTTACCCTCAGATTTATGTGCTCAACCTTGTATTTATTAATTTATTAAACAATCTAACTGTTTATTATGTTTCAATTCCAACAAAGCCTAATGACGCGGAAATTTTTTTATTAAAAATGAACGGTAGGTAACTAAGAAAACATAGTCTAAAAATGGTTCATGATCAGTACAACCGCAAATGACCGGATACATTATCCAAATCTTTCGCTTTAGCAGGACCCATTCCAAGTACCGTTGGAGTCCCAGCTGCTAACTGAGTTCGTCCAGCATCGCGTATAATAGCAGTAACGATATTAAGGTGTTTTGCTTTTTCGGCCAACGTATACAATTCCATTTCACCAGGTTTATCGGAGCTGACGACGATTTTAGCTTGTCCGGTGCTCTCCCACATAGCGACCATGTGAGGATCGTATTCTTTAGCGGCAGCATAAGAAGCGACGGCAGCATGAGCACATTGGGCGGATAATTTACCCGAAGACATACGTACATCTGGTCTCACAACCATTACCATTTTTAGGGGCTCCGTTACCGAATTTTTTGACGCGTAACGTGTAACTGAGTAGACTCGTTTGAGTTTACTCTTCAGAAACCATGCCAACATGCCACCCACAAAGAAGCCCGTTGTGCCTGAGAGAATGTCGCGAGAATTCATGATTTCGGAGCTAGCTTTTTACGTTTTTGGTACTCGTCCATACAACTTTTGAATTCTTTTACCTCTTTCTGACACTTTCTCCAGTCTTGGTTTTCAGCAGCGCACAACTAGGTGTAACGAGAAGAGGTGTAAGGTAAGTAAATGCAAAATGTTAAGAATATTAAGACAAAAACAGCTTACTTGAACTTTTTCGTGAAATTCCATGCATCCAGTCTTCTTAATCATTTCATCCAACTGATCGTAAACATCTCCCATATCATCAGTGAATACAGAGAAAAACAATGAGTAAAGCTGTACTTATTTTATTATTTAGAATCGCGAGTAAATCATGTATCAAAAGAATTCATGAATTCATTTAAAAACCGGGGATTTAAAAAAATTATCAAGAGGGAAAAAAATGATAAAAAATTATTTTGTCCTCTGTTGCGTTGCCATTATAACGAATCCTAAATATGGGAAATATCGTTCTTTTTTGAATTGAAACTTGAGTCAATGAGTTGACTAGACGAAAGGCTAATGGCGCTAAATAAATTGCATACTCCACTCTGATAAGGCAAACAACAACAGCTTGTTTTATATTTCGATTGGAGAATAAAAGAAAGAAATGGAATTATATTTTGGAAGGCGATAAAATTTCAAAAAATTTAATCAATTGATAGGTATTTAAAATACAGAGGTGTACAGACTTATTTGTTATACGAGGTAGGTCTATAGATAAGTTTTGTGAATGAGTTATTCATCGTCTTCTCCCCAGTCAAAACCATCGTCGAGAACACCTATACTACTACTAGCTTTTGCTGTTTGATCTTCCAACCATCTTTCAGCTTCGGTTCCCAAAGCATTTAGTTTTTCTCTGGTTTCCTCTTCTTTTCTATCTTTTTCTGCTTGTTGTTCGGGGGTGAGATTAAGGTCCTCTGAGCTATCATTACCGATGTGTGATTGATAATCTAATGCTTTGAAAAAGTAATCTTTACAAGCGCTAAAAAACGTTGACATCGAATAACTCATGTAAAATAATTTTTTGGCAAATAGCATATCCTCTTCGTCTGCAGCAAAAGGAAGGGAAGGAGTATAGAAAGCTGTTTCCTCATCTAAATTAACAGCAAATAGCATTATGTCATTACTTAACATTATTGCTCTGGAATATCTGTTAATTAGAGCCATTTTCAAACGATTGCTAAGCTCTCTTTCATTTTCTTTAAATACCAGAAAATTGGCAAAATCTTTTAAAATTTTTTCTGCTCTCTGTTTGGATACGTTTTTACCCACATATCCTTCTGGTAATTTTGGTTTCTTTTGGAATTCAGGATCAAACAACTGCAATAAAATTTTTGAATTCAGCTCAATTCACTATCAACATGATAGATAGGAGGTACCTATCTTCCTTACCCACGTATACATCATACACATATAAAATGAATAATTATGTAATGTGATACGCATAGAACCACTAAATTACCTCAGCTTCTCCAATTGAAAATTTTAAATCTAGAATTTCGGGTTTTTTGAAATAGTAGGTTTCTTTTGTTTCAGGATCTTGTTGAACAAATCTTTTATCAATCTCGGTTAAGAAAGTTTTTATATAAACTTTTGTATTAAGGAATCGCATTCTGAAATACATCAATTAAATTTTAATTGAGGTATTAGTAGGTATTTGAAGTTATATACCTAACTACAAGTTATTGAGTAAGGTTTTAGGTACCCATTCATTAACCTAGTCTTGGTCATGAGAAAACTATCAAATAGGTACTTTTGGATACTTCACCTTAAATATCCTGGTTTTACATCTTGTTCTCTTTCTAGTTTTAATGGATTGAAATCTCCTTGTTCTCTTCCTTGGACAATTTCATGTCTTATTTTAACGTCAAGTAGGGGAAATTCAGCTTCAAGTTCCATAACGTACACTCTATCTTTTCTATACACTTTTTTGCCTTCAGGAGTCGTCATTTTTTCCTTACTTCTTTCAAATCCAATTTCAAGAGATTTTATATTTAAATTTTGTACTAAAGCTATATCTGCTAATGATATTCTGTATATTATCAATTTACATCTGGAAAAGTAACATAGGTAAATATGTTTCGACGTAACTGTGTTAATTTATCCGCTGTATTCAAAATAAAGTAAGTGGATAGGTAGATAAGAATAAAACGTAAAAGTACACGAAATGTGCTTACTGAACTGTAGCTTCTGCAGGATTATTTTCATTTTTGTATGTCATAATAAAAGGTTGATCTTTTCTGCCAGTGATCCACATGTCGAATTCGTTTTGCAAATGTTGCGCGTAAAGATCTCTGAATTTTTTTGTTTTTATGATATTATTAATAAGGTATAACCAATTCTGTGTGCTTGTTACAAGTCTTTCAATCCATGCAGACTGGTTTTTGGTCAAGGTTTTTTTTATAGCTGTGCATTGAAATTTGAATGACTTGAATTAATAGAAGATAGATAGATAGGCACCTAAGTAAGTAAGTCTACTCTACAGGGTGTCTCAGAATATCGAGCATCCTAGGTTACCTATCTTTGATGAGTTGGTAACATTGTTCACATTCAATCAAATGCATACAATGTTACCACTAATACAAAATGTGCTAAATTTGCTCGAAAGTAACGATAGAGGTGCTCGATAATCTGAGACACCCTGTAGGTATCTATTACATTCTTAAATTAATTTCGATCTTTTATAAAAATTGAAAAATGAATTTACCATCCATCGTTAAACGTTTGTTAATCGCTGAAATATAGAACAAAACATGTTATCAGGTAATCAAAATTCCCATAAGTTATGTCATTGAAATCTATAGGTAGTTATATGGTGACTGTTGTAACCTATTAATTGGGGTGAAAGTGGAAGATAGGTTTCAGGAACACGAACCATTTTCTTCGGAGGACTGTTTGAAATGAAGTAGATAAATGAATTAAAATTGATAGTGTTAGACACTCGACTAAAAAAAATATTTAAAAAACTTTCAAAAAATACTCACGGTTTGCTTCTCCCACTGGCCCCAGTTGATCCAGCCCGTGGTAAAGTAGGATTTCTTCTAGGATTTGATGACGGTGCTACTGTATCCACCTTCAAAATGAAAATTGTTGTGATAATAATAATACCACAAAAAAGGACGAGTTTCATGATTACTTTGCTTTTCCAACAGAGTAACAATCAGAAAAATAACGAAACGAACTTATTCGTTATTCCGATGTGTTTGCCCTTATATACCTATACTATTGTTGCTTTTTTCAAAATCAAGCGCTAGAAACAAGCTTCTGGCAATCAGGTACCTACATAATGGTTGCGTTCAATTAACGTTTCAAGCGGAGGGTCATTAGAAGTTAAAAAAAACACATGCGAGTCATTATTTGATTTTTTTGTATCTGGCAAAGCACAAACCTGCAGACTTGTGCCTCTAACGAACTAAATTACTATACCCATTTTAGTATTTTTTGAAAGTCATCATAATCAAGGGCGTACTCCTGCGTATTTTACTCAGAGAATTTCGAAAGGTTGCGATTTTGAGGTCCTATAAACTATAAGAAACAAAATACTAATAAAAATAAGTTTTTGTAGTTGAGATGTTCAGTTTTCAATTCATAAAATGAATGAACCGTTACCTAGTACCTACCTACTACAGGGTGTCTCAGATTATCGAGCACCTCTATCGTTACTTTCGAGCAAATCTTAGCACATTTTGTATTAGTGGTAACATTG
>FIZV01043380.1:0-10993 GCA_900050545.1 Trionymus perrisii | reverse complement strand
ATGTATGATAATCTACGTTTCATGCCCTTCACGATGGTATTTTTTTCAAATTTTTTCGGCCAGCCGTTCGAAATTTATTGAAGTTCAACGTTTTTGAAGTTGCGAAAATTCCTGTTTTTTAAGCGATTTTCACCTTTAAATTGAAATGGAAGAAATATTTGTGTAACACACATTTAGGTACATAACATACGGGCGTTATAATTATTAATAATTTCAAAATTTCAAAATTAATCTTGGGTGAATACACATTTAGGTACGTAACATACGGGGATTATAATTATTATTAATTTCAAAATTTCAAAATTAATCATTTAATCACACGAATTTATATTAAGATTAAATTTTTAAATCTAAAAATTATGAATGATAAAGACTTCAAAAAAAATCGCAAAAATAAGAAAATGAAGAAAATTGTTACGTGATTTTGTTAAATTTTGTAGAGATACTCAAACTTTATATTTTGTAAAATTTTGATAACGGTTCCAGTCCCTTGTTAGATATTTTAGTTTTGTGTCAGTTCTATTTCACAAACTTAAACCCAAAACATAACACAAAAAGACGTAAAAACCGGTAACAAAAAAACCGGGAAACGTTTCGGTTACGGTTTTGGTTAAAGTTTTATCAAAGGAAACGGTTTTGGTTTTGGTTTTTACCTGTTGCGGTTATGGTTTTGGTTAGCGGTTTTGGTTTTTGCAAATTTTAGCGGTTTTTAATGGGTTTTTAGCGGTTACGGTTAAAATTTTGATAACGGTTCCAGTACCGGCATAACAATAATTGATAAAAATAGAACTAGGCTAACTTCTTGAACGTGGTGCTTCATGTTAGGTACACGTAGGTAGAGGTACACGTAAGTTTAACACAAAACAGTTTGAGTGATTTATATACCTAAAAATGTTATATAAAGAAGCTTTGCGAAATTAATTTTAATATTCCAAAAATATTTCTATTTAAACTTTATAATAACTGAAAAATTAATTTACATTTCAGAAAACTGATTTAGAATTTTCTAGCGTAAAAAACGTTTATCAATAAATTGCACAGTAGAAGTTGAATAATTTTCGGAACAAATTTAGTTTTATGAAATAACAACATTGTCGATGCGAAAAAATTGTTGAAATAGCTAATAGCGGTAGGTTGATGATAACAAATTATGAATACGCCGTCTTGTCTTCGCTGTTTGTGTTAGAATAGTTGAATTAAATTGAAAGAATAGGTAGCTGAAATTATTAAGAGACTGAAATGCATTCTTTTCTAAGTCGTGCAAATGCAGTTGCGGCTTACGCATTAAGCGTATTAGCATGCTTAACATTCATGTGTTTCCTCTCAACCCTTTTCACCGATTACAGAACTGAAGCTTCAATTGATACAGTTAAAGCTATCGTGTACGTATATAATATATAATAGATAATAGATTACGTTGAATATAATTAGCATTAAATTACAAATCTTTAGTAAAAATTTAATCCTGAATTTGATTGATCATGTTATAAATATTACTTATTCTATCCCTTATTTAGTACTCGTTCACAACTCCATTGTGTGAAACAAATGCTTATTTACAATAATTACCTATAACGATTTGCATTACAGGAAAAGCATTTCCAATTATAATTCCGATAGAAAAACAAATGATCTTGGACACATCAACATTAATCTCAAAGCAGATATCCTTTTTTATTGATAGATTAATGTATATTTTGGTTGAGTATTCACAGTAACTAAGTAGTTTATGTACCTACGTGGTATGGTATGTTGATCGTGCACTTATTAGGTTTTGGCATGAATGTATTGCTTATAAATTTTCCTTAACTTGGTTATACATTTGACACCATTATTCAACTGGAACGTGAAACAACTATTCGTGTATTTATATGCAGAGTATGAAACGCCTTCAAATTCATTGAACCAGGTATAATTGAAAAACAAAGAAATTCTGATCTCATCACCTTTTAGTATTTGTTCCGTGTACACTTTTTTTCTGATTATTAGATCATACTGTGGGACAAAATAATCAAACGTGGCGATGACGCAAATTTGAATTTCAAAAATATGAATGTTAAATACTACTTCTGGGATGACGGAGCCGGCTTAAAGTGAGTACTAAATGTATTGGCATGGAAATAGTCAGTTGAATGTAGACCAGATGGGCTTTCATTGTATAAAAACACTTGAAATTATGAGAACATACTTTTTTTCTTCTTTTTCCATGAACCAATACGTCATATTTCTATCATTAGTGTTCCCATTATGATTTCCATATCAGCCTTCAAGGATAGTGTTTGTAAAATTCTACTTTTGTAAATTAATATTGAGCCTTTTTTTGTTTTTTTTTTTGTTTCAGGGGAAATAAAAACATCACTTTAACGTTATCGTGGAATGTAATTCCAAATGCTGGTTGTCTTCCTCATGTGAATGCCATCGGTCAACATTCCTTCAGTTTCCCAAATGAATACACCGTTACAAAACACTGATTGTAGAGCTTATACAAATAATTTTTATTTTTGAATGTAAAGTATGTTCCATTTTCATTGCAATGCTACAGCAAAACACGAAATACGATCTCGCTTTTTCGTTATAAGTTTCAAATTGATATTATTTGTTGGTTGATCCTCTTTGGTCTAAATAAGTCATATTAAAAATATTTTTTGAAATTGTATAAAAACCATAAAATGTTAAGTTGTGTATATTTTAACTTCAATTGTTTGCATTGGTTAAAAATAATTTAGTGTTTTTTTCTTTTTTTTTCTTTTTTTTGTTACAAATGTGTTGTTTATCCTTTAGTCAAAAAACATGTCTTGAAGTGTTTAGGGAATAAAGTTGGTAACATCATTTTTTCTTGTAAAAAAGTTTCCATTATGTATTTATGATTTCCTTTGGTATGTTATTATTCTCTCGAATAAACAATTTCTTTTTTTAATGAGCAATCTATTATTCTATAAATCGTATCAGTTAATTGAATCTCCCATATTAAATGAGTCACTATTTTTAGAAAATGTAAATTTTTTGTCAAGACCCACTTGGGTACATCTAATTGTGATAACTGGCAAAATGTTAAATCAACCAAATGTTTTACTAGTTCAATCTGAAGCAGCGATTATGTTGCTAAGATTTCTTGGACTTTTTCCTATTTTAATTAATCAAATGGGTAAGTTATTGTGATTGTATAATATACAATTTTCTTTTTTTTAATATTAAAAAAAAAAATCTATACTAATCAAGCAAGTAACAGGTATAGTATTATTACAGTAATTTATTTGTGTATATTTTCAGGAGAAATCAAGTCCAAAAAAATAATCGTGTCAATTTTGTACCTCATCCTATTTTATGCATTTTCCATGTTCATCTCCATTCGTCAAATGTTACGGCGAGTTGTTATCATATCATCGAAAAAATGTGATTTCGATTGCCTAATATTTTCAACGGCTACACTCGTTGTTCTAATTCCAACAATGTTAGTTCCATTTGCATTTTGGTTGCACACTAAACGCACAATCATGTTTTGGGATAACTGCTATGCCTTCCAGGTGATACCCACTTATTTCATATTACTGCATTTATTAGGTATAAGAGACAAAATATGCTGATAAGTCAAAATAATTTTACAGATTCGTTATGAATTACTGTTGGGAAAATCGATCAGAATTAACATAAGAAAATTTATAACTTGTTTCGTGATTCTTTCTATAATTATAGTTGTAGTGGTGACCACGCTTCCATCAGCATTCATAGCGAATTTCAATTTTGTCGCCACATCGACGTATTATATCGTTTTTGGTGGTTTTATCGCAGGTGTTGCTTACTGGTTATCAGGGTGTTCGTTTTTGAAGCAAATAGCTGATAATGTTTTACAGTTTATAGACGAGGTAATCACAAATTATTTTTACCTATTTGTACCTATATTTTTTTAGCAACTACAAAATCTTTTTGAAGCGACATAATGGTTGATTTTTATAAGCAAATTTTATATTTATTTAGTACACAATATGTTCTTAAATTGATTTGAAATGCATAATATATGCATGATTTCACATATTTTTTCAAAACAAAGGAAAATTGTAAATTAATGCTCGTAGGTACAGGTACCTATATTAATACCTAGCTGTGAGGCGCACACTGCATTGAACTTTTCAGAAAAATAAAATTAAAGACCCACTACTCTTTAGAATTTTGAATAAAAATGATCATAAGCAATTTTTCTTTAAATTACAGTCCTTTACAATAGGGTTCAATCAAAAAAATAAAATCGCAATTTGCTACGAATTGTGGGCAACAGCGCAGGACTTATTGAAAGAATTTGGAAATTCTATGACGTCTTTTTTACTGATTTATGGATTTACATTGATGCTGACGATGTTGAATGCCATGTACGGGTTCGTGTCTCAATTATATACGACTGAATTGAAAACTAAAAACATTAAACATGCTTGTGGGCACTTCCTTCTGTTCATGTGGAGCTCTACGTTAATTTTTGTTATTAATGAATCATCGTATCAAGTTACAAACATGGTAAGAATTAAGAAATTTCGACACTAGCAGTTAATTCAGCATGTTATGCCTAAACATAAAACAGTTACATTTTGGACTTTTTTCCCCAAGTTTACTCACAAATTCAAAACACAAATGTTTCTAATAAACATGAACTGCCATAGCACCGCCACAAGAAAACAAGTAAGTAAATTTTATTCTAGTTATTAAAAATATGTGCGTATTGTAAATAACGTATATTTAGGTAATTTAAAAAAAAAAGTACAATTAGGTTGGCTGAAAATCACTGAAATCGTGACCATTATAATCAATATTAATTATCAGCAATTTTTATTTTAAAAACGAGAACAGTTCATTTTTAGATACGCTTCATTTTAATATTTCAATCGTAATTCTACAACAGGAACTTGTACAGGTTTTGCAAAAAATACCGCACAGAAATATAAGCTCTTACCAATCTTACGAGTTGAGAAGAACGCAAGATTTTATTCAAATTTAATCTATAACGAGTACTTTTCAGTCTGTAAACATAACCAGTGAAAACAGCGAAGAGTTGAAATTGCAAGTTTTTTCATGACAAATAATTTTTTCAGATAATCGAATTCTATCAGATGTTTCGAATTGAAAATTCTAAACTGAGTTTTTCAGGATTCAATGAATTTTCTAGAGCATTTTTCGTCACAGTAAGTACATGCATGATGTCATGGCTAGCGTACCATACACTTAAGGTGTTTTTAATTCGAAATAAAATAAAATTTGTACAGATCCTAAGTGCGATCATAACTTACATGGTAATAATGCTGCAAATCAGAAACGACTACCTGCTGTCGCAAAAACAGGTGTCCCTTGTCAACACTCATCTGTCCTTAAACTGTACAGAGTAGGTAAATTAAATCACACTTTATGCATCGAAATGTTAAAATTTTACAATAATATTAATACATTATAACATTTGTTAAAATTAATTTGAATTAAATTCCAAACATACTTTGTGATGAATAAATGGAAAGATTTGAAAGGAAGCGCCAAAATTATTATTCTACACAGATTTTCCAATTTTCAAAAATTTACCGAAAAGCGGAGATTTTAATAATTGAAATAAACGATTTTCATTTTATAAAATATTGTGAATGTAAGTATTGTGGAAGTACATACTTGAACATGGGAAACAAGACTTCAATAAATGTAACCAAATTAATCTACATAAAGTATCATCCTCCAACAAAAAAAATCGCATGCGAAGAAGTTTCTTTAAAAAATTCAGTTCTAAGATTTTTTAAAAGTGGTTACTTAATACGTGAATTTGCATCATTAGGGGCGAATAAAAAGAATTCAATTTGTAATCAAACAAAACACATTATGTATCAACATTAAAGTAAGTAAAATATCTAATTTATTTAAAGTCGAATAAATGGTAATCATGATGTACTGTCGGTGGGTTTAGTAACAGCTTCTCTAACGGCTTGAACTGAACCAAATTGATTTGATATGGCTAATAATTCTCTCAAGCCCTGTACAAGTGATTATTTCAGTAACAGAATGTTCTGAAAACAATACGCAATGTACATTAACAAACCTGATTTTCAGTCTTGAGCCTTGAAATAATTTCTTCTAAATGTACTTCTTTCTCTTCAACGTAACTAGCTGCTTGAATCATTACCGCAGCCATTTCGTTTATTTTTTCAGTTTGTGCTTCAATTATCTTTTAACAAAAATGAATACAACTTACAAACCATCACGAGGTATTATTTTACAGATACATGATGTATTAAACTTACGTTATTTTGATGCTCGCTGCATAATTTCCTAAAGTCGACTTTATTTGCTGCAATTAATTGAGCTGTATGAGACCGATACTTTGACATTATAAGCTCAACAGCGTTTTGATAATCTTGCAAAGCAATCTTTAGTTCTCGGTTTTCAATTTGTAGCTCTCGTAATTGACGACTTTCTTGTTGAAGTCCAGCAATTATTTCTCCGTGTGGACCTTGCCTAGCATTCTCATTTAGTTCTGCCAAGTCATCAGCATACTATAATGAAAATCACACTAGAATGATGGCATAATAATCAATAACTTGATAGTTTATTCGAACAAACATACGTGTTTCATGGCATTTATTTGTTTATAAACAGATTGCGTTTGTGAAAGAAGCACATCAGCAGCGGTATCATGCTCTTTCAGTCTATCGGATAGCTTCTTAGCATCCATCAAAATCTGCTGTATTGTCAATGACATGATTGCTGTAAAACAGAAATGTAAGAATGATTATAATGTTTCGTCGTAACACGCTACATATGTTTTCCGAAAAAACACAGTTTCATGGATGATAGGAAAAAATAACACTTACACGGCCAGGTCACTTCTTTCTCAACTGAAAATGATCAAAAGAACAATACAACAAATACGGTAATGCATAAATTGAGCAATGTGAAAATAAAAAAATAAAAAAAACTAACAAATCAAATTCATTCGTAGTTATGTTTTGTTAGATAAAAATAATCTTCGAATTTCGACTGATAATTTTAACAACACAACACAGCTGTTCAGTGAAAGGAACAACGAACAAGCGAAGTTGGAAGGGAACAAGTCAGAGAATTTTTTTGGATTGGTTTTGCTTCCTGAAAACTTGAAAGCAGGCGAAGCACCAACACCAACACAGCAGTCACAGCACCTGCGATTCGTAGGTTGCCAGGTTGCGAACCCGCAAGCGACGGCTACGGCGATTTTTGCAACTTGATTCTTGAAAGTTGAAATACGAAGAAACCAGCAAAGCACCCCAACAGCACGCATCCACGTCTTCCACGCAAGCACTTCTGCTGAGTTGAAGCTTCAAGTGTATAAGACATAAGTCAAAGGTAACTCGAAAGTAGTGTATAAGTCAATTTTTGGCGACTCTGCGGTTTTGGTATTTTCTGATTGAGGAAACTACACTTATGCTTTTGAGTTACCTTTGACTTATACACCAATACTTGTGACGCTTCAGTTCTGCAGCGTTGCGTGCAGCTAGATGACTTCACGTGCAGCACAAAGCATGCAAAAATTTCAAAAAACTTACCCCCTCACTGTATTCATCTTTCCAATTTCAGTCTTTTTTATGTTAACTAAGTTGGGTAACGAATTGATGAAATCATGATCAACTGAAATCAATCACAACCCAACAATAATTGTTGCGTATATGTCGACTAATTTTTCATTTGCAATGCTTCATTGCGAATAATTACTATTTTTTTTAGGGGTACTTTGGAAATAAACAGCACAAGCTGCTCAACCCTACCTTTGTGAAAATGATGACAAAAGTAAAACGTATATACTTAGCTACGCATCATTATAAATTTATTATTATTACTTAAGGATTATTTATCATTATTTCAGTGCACATAAAAATTCAATTGTTTTGAAATTCGTTCGGATCTTCACAATTTCACATAAACAATTGTATACAGTTGTTATTCATAAAGAATTACTTAAAAATTAAAAAGGTAAAAAGTTTCGCTTTTTCACTTAATTGAAGCGAAAACTTCGAATCATTGCTTCAAATATTGCACTTTTAGCATATTCGGGTAAAATATTGGTAATAGATGCGTAGGTACACTGAAATTTATCTATTTATAGAGAAAAAAACAACAAACTTGTTACAATTAATAGCTAGGCTATGTTTCAATAATTAATAATAAATGTACAAATTCTACCAGAAAACAATGAAATAACAAAGTTAGTCAAACTACATGGTTTAGTGAATATAAAAAAATATTACATTAAACAATTATTAATTATTCCTAACAAATAATGTACAGTGAATATGAGAAAATTACTGCACTTATCCTGAACAAAAAAAACACATACTCGATCGCCCATTATAAAAAATGATTTCAATTTCACAAAAAAATACAAATACAAATACAAATAAAAACAAAACTGATCGCAATATTATGTAGTTGCATTTAAAATACTGAATGATTCATATCTTTAACATCCTAATTGATGTGGCACATAAATCGATTAAGATCACTACCAGAGGTAAGTATAGTAATAAAACTTTTTTACAAAATTGATGCACAACGGCGACTTACAGATTAGAAGTAAAATTGTGATGACTTACGAACAAATTGTATTGCAATGACACCAATAAAATTAATCCTCGATATCGAGTATTTCTGTCACAAATGAAGAAATTAGTTCTGGTTCATGATGGCTGTGTGAAGTACAAAACTGATGTTTCAATAATTGTTGATAATTTGGTCTGAGGTGATAATCTTTTTTCAAACTGAAAAATATGATCAAATAACAGAATCATACTTCATAAATATTCAAGCTTTATATCACAAAAGACTGAATTTTACTCACCATAAACAAACAAATTCTTCAAAATAAGAAGTAAATCGCCCCGGCGGAAGACTAGGTGGATCATCCTTTACAACTTGTTTCAATTGCTCAAAAGGAGTACCCCATGTGTCATATGGAAACCTCCCAATTGCTAATTCGACCAAAGAAATTCCTAAGCTCCAAACATCACTTCGAATATCATAATTTGCAGGATTACCGGCAGGATCTATCCTTTCTGGCTATTATTCGTGATTTTTTTTTAAACAATTTTATATTTGATGCAATATTATCCTAATGAATTATTTCACTTACTGCCATGTATGGTTTACAACCCGCATCAATAGTTTTGGCAACAGAATCAACGAGATAACCCGATATACCAAAATCACACATTTTCACATCGCCAGTCCTACTGATCAATATATTAGAAGGTTTCACGTCGCGGTGAATGACATGTAACTTAGAATGGAGGTAATGTAAAGCATTTACAACCTAAGAACATCAATCAAATAAGCATTGCTAAAAAATTTGAAAGGCAAAAAGATTCACATATTGAATAAGCTGTTACTTACTGATACGGTTATAACACCAAGAATACTTTCTGGTATCGTACGATTATTTCTATACACTTTATCATAAAATTTATCCAATGACATATCCATTACTTCCATACAAATCCATACATCGCCTTCACGAAATAATGCACCATAAAACTGCACTGTGTATTTACAATCCGAAGTTCGCATAGAAACATCTAAGTCCATCAACAACCTCTTTTGCTCTTGGGAATTTACAGTTGCTCTAATTCTCTAAAAATATACTCATGTTGATAGAAATATGGTGAAAATTCGTTACAGTAATACGTACTTTAACAGCCATAATAGTCCCTGATGGAATATGTCTCATTTTTTCAACTATACCATAAGCTCCTCTCCCCAAATCGCAGATTTTCTCTAAGTCATCTGCTTCTACAATAAATGTCCGATCTCTTATTGTAATTGTAGTTTTTTGGTCCAAGTTTCCAGGAATCGTTCTATAACACACAAACACATGCAAAATCATTAGGGTTCAAAAAAATAATGAAATCGAAATGAATAGATAGTCATTTACATACAAATCGGGTTTCTCTTCAGTTACCGTCACCTTCAGACCTGGAGCTTTGCGTGTTTTATTAGGTCCTGTAGGGAAATGAAAGTGAATATGTATGAGCGATTAGAAGTTTGGTACAGATGTTATGAAATGATACGGAATAGTGCTCAGGAATAATACGACAGTTACCTGGCATTATGGAATTAGCGTATTTTTTCCAAAATACTGCACTTTGCGGTTTTGATATGTTCAATAATTTTGTTTCACAAAACCTAATGAATAAGTATCGGATATTAGAAGAAATAAACATTGAACAATAACATTTTTGAAAATAAGTTGTAATGGTAATCATCACGTTATCACTTATCCATACCTTTGTGTTTTATAAATATAATAATTCAAAAACGTAATACAACATTAGGTATTCAAACTTTATCATTTTCTGAAAAACAAAGAATTGATATTGATAAAGAAATGAAGGGATTTTGCAGTTTTTCTCTTCTATTATTCAATTTACAGTCGAAGTTGATTTTAAATCGTAATTCGTACACACATAAATTAAACATTAAACAACAGATTTGAAAATTGAATTTAAATCAGCAGTACGATCGAAAATGAAAATTACCTTAATCTCTTCCCCTGCTCTCCTCTCGGATATTCTCTTCGTCGAAGGATATTCTTCACTTGTCTTCACGTTCGTATATTTTATTCCGTTTCCCACCGTTCCACTTCCCTTTCGCATTTTTTCATCCTACATTCACATACAACTATCACCTGGGTGACCCCAAGCCTCCGTACGTCCAGGTACGTCCGTAGCCGTACCGAAACTGGGCTGTGGGCTTGGACAGTGGACAATGGACATTAATTTCACGTGCCTTCCGAAACAAAATCAGAAAAAGAAAAAGTGAAAAACTGATGAAGCAAGCGAAAGTGAACGAATATATCCGTGTTCATCGATCATCGATGACATCAACGACAAAAAAATGACAGCATAATTCTGTACACTAAAGCACCGAAGATGTAAGTCCAATTTTTTTCGACTTCGAGATTTTCATAGTTTATGAACCTACAAGTGTCAAAAAATCAAAAAACGTA
>FIZV01043373.1:0-22542 GCA_900050545.1 Trionymus perrisii | reverse complement strand
GACAAACACTGATTGAAACGCTAATTCAAAAAATGGGGAAAAAAAAAAAAAAAAAAAAAAAAAAAAAAAAAAGTGATAGATGGTTAGAGACTAATAAATTAGGGAGATAACGCAATTCAAGTTTTTTTCATTTTTTTTTTGTTTCGATTTGTCGCGAGGTTGGATCGAATCATTGCAAATATTTTGAATCCTTTTATTGAATTCTTATAATTTTAACTTACGCAATAATCATGTCGCTGTTCAACTTACAAATTAATTTTAAAAAATCGGAACTTCCAAAAGATTTATTTGAAAATGTTTCCAAAATAATTTCTGATTCGCTGAATCAAAATATTGATGTAAGTACCGATTCGTTAATGTAAAATTTATACCTAGGTATGTATAATTTTCAATTTCTTGTATTTAATATTGATAGAAGTGTAGGTATTCAAATTTGTCAAGGCAAAATTTTTTGGACTCCAAAAAATTTCTAATACCTAAAAAAAAAAAATGAAACACTTTTATTGAACATTGAAATAAGAAGAGAGCTTTCAAAAATGCTAGAAGAATTCCGAATTTTGAGGAATTTTGAGGTCTGAAAATCTTGAAGAATTAGAATCACTACTTATTTAGCTTCTGTACATGATGTCCTATCACCTAGATACGGCTATACCTCTACATATTGTAACTTTATTTCAAACAGTATGTTAATGGATCTTTGGTTGATGAAATGTTTCTATGTTGGCGAGGAAGCACTGAGCCGATGGCATATCTCTCTATTCAAACAATTAAAATTTTGGATGCTAAATTGAATCAATCTTGTTGTGATGCATTGTATAAGTATTTGACCAAAGTCCTGAATCTTTCCGAGAACAGGTAACTCAGTAATAATTGTATAGAATATTTTTTATTCATGTCTTTAATACCTATTTGATTAATTTTTTTATCCTCAGGATTATTGTTCATTTCACGGAAAAAGTATTAAGTGACGTTGCAATTGATGGTTCTCTGTTGTTACAAAGTTTGTAAAAACAAAACTCCACCTTCACGAAATTATCTCATGATAAACATAGGTTATGTACCTAGTACCTACCTAATGTAGCTCATTTCAAATTGTAAAATTTTTTCACAGTAAAGATTATTTATATCATTGAACCGACGTATAATAAATTTTGCGTTGCTTTTTCCCTTTGCATCCTTACTCTTATTACACCTATTATTACCTATGGTGGGTAGTTTTACGTACATCGTGACTGAAAGCAGAACTGACTCATACTCACTCAGTAATAAACAAATAAATCGAAAAGCTTTTTCATGGAGAGCAAAATTAAATGAATACATTTTAATATAGTACCTACCTACCTACCTACCTACTTATCTTAGTGGTTTTCAACAGGTAAATCAGGTAAAAGATCGTTCATGTAATAGGTACATATTTTTGTAGGTAGGAACTTAATTGTTTTTTTCTTGAAGTACCTAAATTAAATTTTATTTTTGATTACTTCTTAAAACTTACAAGTAGGTACAATATTCATATAGTTGGTCAATCGTTATTATTTTATCAATTCATTTCATTTCATTTAAAGCGATGAATAAAATTGATCACACACTAATTTCTTTGTGATTTCTGAATTTCAATTTCCAATTTCTTTATTCTAAAATATAATACCTAATTTCAAATTTATTTCACATTTTAAGTAACATTGTTACAACAGCGGATAATGTTTTGTAAGAAAAGAACAACTTTTACAATTTTTTTTTCTCAATTTGGGATTTTAATCCTATTTTTACACCATTTTTGTTTTGAAATTTTTTTTCATATCAATTTTTCTACCTATGGCTCGCCTATAGGCAAATACGAGTAAGTCTGTACTAAGTACAAGACAAAAAAAAAATATACCTATAATATATACATTTCCCTCATTTTCTTGTCTATTTATTTATTTTTTATCCATAGTATCCATTGCCTTATGGTATCAACATATGTGTGAAAATATTACAGGTCGTCTAGATGAGTAGTGAGTACATAGCTACATACGTCTGAGGTACAACAAAATTAAAACAAATAAAAATTTATTTCATGACTCCTGTCTTGTTACATGTATAATTGTATATGCAGGGAAGTAGGTTGGTAGGTAGATAGGTAAGTACCCAGTTACTATTTTCTACACAAAATTACAGATAGGTATTAACATTACATTCTTGTATTGATTGTAGAGGTACAATTCATACTTAATGTAGCTATTTAATCATCAGCGTTCAAAGTTGTGGGTTCGCTTGCGGCACGACACATGACTATGTCATAGAATGATCTTCCTTTATAAGTGACAAATTCAGGCAAATTTTCAGTAAATGTCAGCCACAGCCTATAAAAGTTTTCCATAAGCGTTTTAGGAATGTACGCTATAATAAAATTTATCTAAGTACATACCATACTTATTCCTATGCATGTTAAAAAAAGGAAAAATATAAAATCGTCCTACAGAGAAAGAAGCTTAGAACCATCACAATGATTGTAGGTACGAAATATATTTAGACCCAGAAGATTATAAAAGTGATTTCACTTTTCAATTCAACAATTCCTTATTTTAAGTAATGAGACCTATTTTAGAAAATATGGAAATTAAAAAAAATTTAACATGGAAAAATTTGCAATCGAGAAAAAAATAAAAATTGAAATTTTCCGACTTCAAATTAACGATGACAAAAAAAAGGAAGTGCATTTTAAAGCTAAAATCTAGTTTTGAATAGGTACTCACTTGTTTTTTTTAGCTTACCTCTTCCTTGGAATTCCAACATATTCTTCGATCAATTTGAAGAAAACATTGCAATATTTTTTATTGTCTTCTACACCCAATAATCCAATACATGAAATGTTGACTATTCCGCAAGGTTCATCTGAATCACCAAAAAACATATCCTGACTTGGTAGAACAAAAGCTACTACAAACTAAAAAAAAAAAGTGATCAAAATCGTACGTTTGAAAACAAAAGACTTCAAGGAGACTTCAAGTAGTAAAAAATTACCTCTTCCGGTTTACCCATCATTTTTGATAAAGTTTGAATGCATGTTGTTAGAAATTTTTCTGGAATTTCCTTCAATGGAACATTGGTTTCCAAACAAAAACGGGGCATTTGGACAAAATGTTAGATAAAGTGGCTTGAAAAATCAACGTAGGTACCTATATGCAAATAACTCAACTATGAATCAAAGTGTAGCGAAAAAGTATGAAACAAAGAGAGAAGTTACTGAGATATGTCTTCTGCATCTGAAAAACGATTTTATTATTTATGGCTTACTGTGATATAGGTACATTATGTAGTTATCAATTATCTTCATTTTTTGTTTAAATTTTGAAATTGATTGTACAACTAGTTTGGTTGAAGAAAAAATCTTTAAACTCACGATAAACCATAAATTAATCCATTTTTAACGGGTGAAAAATTATTTTTCTTGCGATAACGGTAAGCATAAAAACGATAACGTGTTGAATTTACTAAGCATATTTCAGTAATTCAGTTCCGGTGGTCTTATAAGCGAAAGAGTAACGAAAGAAAGCAAAAATAAAACCGTGAAAAATGCTCCAAAAAAAGATTGTTTCTCCTAGTGACAAATCCCCCTTTGTGAGCCTCCTGTCTATGTATCATACAAAGACCTAGGAAAAGTATTGTTCATCGTTAAGTACATTTATCTACTTAAAAATAAAATTATATTATGAAGCGATAGTAAATACTTCGAAGTTCGAAGAATTATTACTGCTACTTGCTACTATTCTATTTGAAACGTTAGAAGATATTTCCATTGGCAAATGGCAACTCAACTATACAACTTTTATATGATTGATTTTCAGGGATAAATGGATAATTCTACAGTTTATTTACGAGTAGGTACCTACAAATACTCACTTCTGCAAATGTATCCCTTTCCGAAGAGGCCAAAAAATATATAAATAGAAAATATAACAACTAACTGAGTCTACACTACACTCAAGTCTCAAGAGTCAAGAGCGAGTGACCATTGGACCCTCACTCAAACATGATGTCAAAAAGTCAAAATTTCTCAAAAGTTGTGCAAACTGTTGAAAAATTTATCGTTCTTTTTCTAACATTTATCATTTATGGCATTTTTTCATTATTTTGTTATTAAAATTAAAATTTTAAATTCAATCAAACAATCAAATATCAATCAGATTCACGTTCTTTAGTTATTTTTTCAAAATTTTTCAAAAGGTAGAAATAAAAAATTGGAATTTGAGACAGTATGCGGTTGAAAGGCAAAGAAAATAATAAACCTGTCATCTGAAGCTACTCAAACTCAACTACTCAAGCACTCAAGCTAGCGTACTAAAAAAAAAAAAAAAAAGTTTTGTTAATAATTGTGACATGACATGAGGAACTTATACTTCCCGTCAAAAAATCTTTTTTTTTTTTGAGCATACCATCGAATAGAGGAGGTCTTCTAGAACACAAAAAAAAAAAAAAAAAAAAAAATTTTTGACGGGAAGTATAAGTTCCTCATGTCATGTCACAATTGTTAATTTGATTTGAAAGCGCGACGTTACGTAGAGAGCGTTGCTTACATAGTAAGGTAAAATGTATAACCAGGTGGTCATTCACGTGTCATTCGGCATCCTTTGTACTTCGAATTCCAATTCTAAAAAACACATTATCGGTACTTACTCGATAAACGTCAACGAAAAAGAAATCCTGAATTCTAAAATTCTTGAAATTATACGATAATTACCACTTGAAGTGTTATAATTATTGAGTTGCTTCACTGGTGAAAGGTAAGTAAAAAACTAATTTTATTACGCGTATTACTTTTATTTACCTTCTTTATTTTATTGTTGTTCCATTCTACAATCATAACGTAACTTCTCATCAGATTCAGAAAGCCGGATTGCGGTGATTTGTATCTAACTAAACACCTGTATTTTTATATTATACACCTCAATAATATCTTTCTTTATATAATAATTGGTAGGATTGCTACATGTCGCACCCTCAGAACAATAACACCATAACTCGAAAAAAAAAGTTCTTAATCCAAAAACAACATAACTCAAAAAAGTACCACAAAACGTTCGTTTTGGGGAAATCTGCCATCACCAGCAGAAAGAATGTAAAAAGTTACATAGGATTCTTAAAGAAAAACTGCATTTGAATTTATTTTTCGGCATTTAAGGAATGAGTGAAAAATCATTTTTTTGAGTTATGGTGTTATTGTTCTCAGGGTGCGATGTATTCTTTTGACTATGTGATTTTCTTTATACTCATTGATAATTACGTTTTGTTATTTCTAGTTCATCGAATTCTTTTTACAGATCACAATGAGTAGATTTTTCGCAACCGGATCGGATTCTGAATCCGAAAGCTCGTCTGAAGAGGAGCAAGTTATTCGTCAACCAGTCGCTGCTTTTTCAGTGAGTATAATTTTTCACGTTTGCAAGATTGATTCACAAAATTTTAGTGAAATTGTGATCGTGTTTCCTTAGTTCAGCGATGATGAAGAGGATACCAAACGTGTTGTTCGTTCCGCCAGGGAAAAAAGATTCGAGGATTTGCATAATACTATTAAACAAATTAGGAATTTTAAGAAAATCAAGGATCTCAGCAGCATGCTATCGAGTACGTGGAAAATTTCGTTACCTAATAAATTCTCGAATATTTTACTTAGAGAAATATATTTTTAGGTTTCGAAGATTTGATGAGAGTTTACACAAAAGCGTTCAGTACCGTTATTTTGAAAGAAGAAAGCGGAGTTCATCCTCGTTTTTACATTCGTTGTTTAGTGGAAATGGAGGATTTTATTCATGAAGTGTGGGAAGATAGAGAAGGAAGGTTAGCCGTCTTCGGTTTAAAATTTGAAGTTTTTGTATTTTGATACTGACCTATTGATTTTTTTACAGGAAAAACATGTCAAAAAATAACTCCAAATCTTTGGCTACACTGAGAAAAAAGCTTCGAAAATATATCAAAGATTTTGAGGATGATATGGCAAAGTTCCGTGAAAATCCAGATCTACCTGATGAAGATGAAGAAAAGGGTGAGTTTTGTAATTCTAATTATGGTTTTGTAGTGTATTAATATCTCTTTTTTCACTGTAGAAGAAGACGAAAGTGAAACAGAAAGTGAAGATGAGGATGATGTTACTGTGAGTGCATCTACGTTCAAAAAATCTGGGTCCGAAGCTTCTACATTTGCAAAAGTAATTTATACAGTATCGCTTCCTGTTAATTTTTGTTTCCAGATTTTTCTCAATGTCATTTTTTTTAGGCTTCAGCGCATGCCGATGATGACGGAGGTAGCGACGATTCGTCCATTGATTGGGGTAACGATTCGGATAGTAGTTCTTCCAGCAGCGAGGAAGAAGGCAATTATCAAAGCATTAGAGAGCGTTTTTTGAAAAAGTTGGTTTAAACAATTTCAATTATTTTAAAGTATATTGCCCTTGGTACTCATTTTCCTTTTTTTCGTTAGAAATACCGATAAAGAGGAAGATGAAAAAAAGGAGCGTAAGAAGGAGCGTAAAGAAAAACCAAAGAAACAGAAAAAAGATGATGGCGATGAAAGCGGAGGAGAATGGCAAACAGTAGTCGGAGGGGTCACCATTTTATCGGTAATTTTTGTTTTTTGAATGGATTTTTGCTGCTTACGTCGATCGCCGCAATAAATTATGAAACTCATTTATTTCATTTTTAGGAAAAACCAAAGATGTTTGCTAAAGATGCTGAAATTAACATCGAAGCGGTTTTAAAAAAGTTGACCGAAATTGTCACTGCTCGTGGAAAAAAAAGAACCGATCGTAGAGAGCAAATTGAATTACTTCACGAGCTACAGGTTATTGCAGAAACTCACAATCTCGGCTTGGGAGTAGCTATAAAAATAAAACTTGCTACAATCTCGGCAATTTTTGATTACAATCAAAAAGTTTCTGATCCAATGAAACCTGAATATTGGGCCAAGTAAGCTTTTTAATTTTACGTTAACCAGAGAAATTCCAAATTAAATCTTGTTATTGAATGGGTTTATAGACTTTTAGATCGGATTACCGAATGTTTGAACATGGTTTTGAATACACACGATATCGTCATCGGTGAACACATCACTGAAGAAGAGGAAGTTGTCGATAAACAGCCTTATAAAATTAGAGGATATATTTTGACCATAGTTGAACGTTTAGATGAAGAATTTACCAAGTTGTTGAAGGAATGCGATCCTCATAGCAACGAATACGTTCAACGATTAAAAGATGAAAGCAGAGTGACGGAGATAATCGATAAAGTTCAATCATTTTTAGAAAAAAATGGAACTCCATCGGAATTGTGCGGTGTTTATATCAGAAAAATAGAGCACTTGTATTATAAATTCGATCCTATGGTTTTGAAGCAAAAAAAAGTAAAAAAAAACACATTTTTCCATGTACCTCATTAATTTTGACAATTTCTCGCCAATTAACCAGTTTCAATGTGCAGGGAGAAATTAGCAAAAGTGAAATCACCAGTTTGCATATTATGGATAAACTGTGCAAGTACATCTATCACAACGATGAAACTGATCGATTGAGAACTCGTGCTATTTTGTCTCACGTTTACCATCACGCATTGCACGATAATTGGTTCCAGGCGCGTGATCTTATTCTTATGTCACATTTGCAAGAATCTATTCAACATTCTGATCCCCCGACGCAAGTATGAAACAGATTAAAAATTCAATCGAAGCTAATTTTTAAATTTATCTGATTAATCAACTCTTTATCTTTCAGATTTTATACAACCGTACTATGGCTCATTTGGGATTATGTGCGTTCAGGCAAGGCAACGTCAAAGATGCTCATAATTGTTTAGTTGATTTAATGATGACCGCTAAAGTAAAAGAACTTTTGGCGCAAGGTCTTTTACCACAGGTAAATTTTTAAAAATAATTTTGGTTTAAAAACTTTAAATGACTCAACTCTTCAATGTCTCTTTTAACAGCGTCAGCTAGAACGTAGTAAAGAACAAGAAAAAATTGAAAAACAAAGACAAATGCCATTCCATATGCACATTAATTTGGAGTTATTGGAATGCGTTTATCTGGTGGCTGCTATGCTTATAGAAATTCCCTACATGGCTGGTACATAATATTTTCTGTGTTGATAGTGTCTTTATTTACTAAACGTCTCGATGATTATTATTCGTTTTTTTTTCACCAAGCACATGAATTCGATGCTAGAAGACGCATGATATCGAAAACATTTTACCAACAACTACGTTCTAGTGAACGTCAATCTTTGGTTGGTCCGCCGGAATCTATGCGCGAACATATTGTGGCTGCTAGTAAAGCAATGAGAAATGGCAATTGGACTGCTTGCGTTAATTACATAATTAACGATAAAATGAATGCGAAGGTATAGTTAAGATGACAATCAATTCAAATATTTGAGATTTTAAAACTGTTAATATTGTAGGTTTGGGACTTATTTTATGAAAGCGATAAAGTTAGAGAAATGCTGGTCCGTCTGATAAAAGAAGAATCGTTGAGGACTTATTTATTCACTTATTCGAACGTATATTCTTCTATTTCGATGCAAACCTTGGCCGATATGTTTGAACTCAATAAACCTGTTGTTCATTCTATTATATCTAAAATGATAATTAATGAAGAACTAATGGTAAGAAGATTAAAAAGATGAATATTTTTGTTTTACGAAGTACTAACAGCGAAATGTATTTCAGGCATCTCTAGACGATCCAACACAGACTGTTGTTATGCACAGAAGTGAACCGAGTCGGCTTCAATCTTTGGCGTTACAGTTGGCTGATAAAATTAACAACTTCGTTGACTCGAATGAACGTATTTTTGAAATGAAACAAGGTTTGTTTTGCATGAAAATTTACTAATGCACTTTTATTGGTACTATTAATAAATTTTTTCGTAGGTAACTTCTTCCAACGAGGAGCTGCATCAGGTGCTGGAAACGCGTCTGCTGGAGCCAATAATCAGAATAATTTCCGTCAAGGATATAATCGTCAAAATACATCCGGTGGCGGGCAAGATTGGAATAGGCAGAGGAATCGAGTTTACTAATCTAATTTTATCAATAATCGTTTCTCTGAATTCTTAAACTTGTATGAAGTAAGGATAATATCTTACCTGTTTTGTCCTGCGATTTGTACTTTCTGTAATAAATATGTCAAATTTACGTTATTATTTATTTAATGTCACGAATTACTTTTGTTAGAGAACATGAGTATTCTGAGTGAATGTTGAAAAACAGATGCCTCATGCTCATAGTAATTCATTTTACCCTGAATTTTGAATCATTTCCATGGTTATAATATACATATTAAGGATTTGAAATGCATTGAATACGCAGGTAAAAAAAATTGTATAGGTACAGAACTTCACATTTAGCATTTAGGAGAACTAGTAAACCGCTTTTTACTTCCTCAGAGTTTTCTTCTCCCACCCCAGTTTCCCTGTGTAAACATTTGTTGGAGGTGTGACTATCACATGATTGAATTCTCATGTGATAGTAGTCCATTGTTTTGTGTATCAGTGAATTGTTCGTTGAAAAATGTTGATATGAAAGGGTTATCGTGTGATCAAGAACTCTTATGAATCGTTTTTGTTGAGGTCAGTGTTTTCCAATTTTACATTTATTAAAATAGAGCAATGATTGAAGAGCGGAGGAAACTGTTTGTTGAATTATTCAATGCTGGTGTTTTCAAACATGGTAAATTTCATTCCACTGGTGGATGTGAGTTGAATTTTTGGTTTGATTTATTGGTCGTATTTGGGTATCCCTCATTGATGGTAAGTATGTTAAAATGAAAGTTGATGATAACGTTATTCATAATGTACTTTTAATATTTTTGTTTTCATGGTTGTAGGACAAATTATGTGAGCATGCAGCAAAATTTATTACTGAAAAAAATCTGAAGTTTAATTCGGTTTGCGGAACATCTTATGCTGGATTACCTTTTGCTGTTCTTCTAGCTTCAAAATTGCATAAATCATCTTTGATTTGGAGTAAGGAGTGTTCCTATCAATCAGATGATTCACGAATTAGAGGAAAAATTTCAGAAAATGAGTATTGCTTGGTAGTTGAAGAAGTGCTATGCAGTGGAAACAGTACCCTGAAAGTTATCAAAGTATGTATACTTACTTACTACTTACCTATCAACTGATTTCACGAATTAGGTATTTAAAATTTAATATTGTTCAATTGAATATGGGTACCTATTTTTTAAAGTATTACTGTGATTGGTATAGGATATAGAGGATACCGGAATGCGAGTTAGAGATATTTGTACTATGTTTGATCTCGAACAAGGGGCTGTTGATAATCTAGAAAAATTAGGATATAAAGTTCATTCAGTGATGAAAATGTCTCAGGTAAAACAATCGTTAAAAAATATTTTTTTTTTACTACTTTTAACCAAACCTTGCAACGTTTTTATGCAGTTTGTTGAAACCTTATGCGCTGAGAAACTTATAACGGCGAAGAGTCGCGATGATATAATAAAAGGATTTTCTGATAAATTTGCTGTGAATGGCGACTGTATTACAAATACTAATTTAGGTGAGTGTAGGTTATTGTGCATCAACAAAATTGCGAAATTACGATTTGTTGAGTACATTAGAGGAAAACATATTTAGGTACCTGATCAATATTGGGTACAGAACTACAGAAATTCTAATGAATATTTTCTAGTTGGTAGACTATTGGTTCAATATGAAAAGCGCATTGACTCGTGTAAATCAAACGTTGGTCAAAACTTGTTTAAATTAATGTTAAAAAAGAAAAGTAATGTATGTGTGGAGTTCGTTGATCAAAGTATAGACGCTGTCCTACAAGTTGCTGAAATTATCGGTCCCTACATTTGTATTTTGAGTATTCATTGGAACACTCTTGAAGATGTTGAGGAATTTAAGTTAAAGGAACTAATTAAAATTGCAAGAAATCATAATTTTCTTATTATGGATGATAGGTACGTGATTTAGTTTTTTAATTTTATTTTCAACGAGTTAATGTTTTTAATGTTTTTAATGTTCCGATCGGTAGATTATCAGCCTTCATACATAGCAAAATTATAAAAATTGACAATTGATTTCAGTAAATTATCAGAGGATGGAAATTTACTCATCGAGCAATGTCGCCAACGATTTAAATTTGCTGATTTATTAACTGTCTATACTATTTCTGGAGAGAACACGTTAGTTTCACTCAAGCGTATTATTAATAACGAATTTTTAGGAAAGGGAATATTCGTTGTTGCTTCTCCAAATATCTCTGATTCAACGATAGGTCCAAATTATGAAAAAAGTAAATTTTTCCGTAGCATAACTACATAGAAAGTGCAAAATGGCAAATTTATATTTTCCGATTTTTTTTCTAGCTTCCATTAATACGACGATTAACCTATTTGATGAAGTTACCGGATTTATTAGCAATAAAAACGGAAATATTCCTCTCGGTTATATTCATATGATTTCGGATGTGAAGACTTCTGCCGCGGTTGTAAAATCATCGAGTAATCTTTTTTATCCGTCTACAATTATGGTTAGTGATATAGGTGCCGATATAGTTAAATTACAGTGTAATTGCATTAAAAATATCGATGAATTAGTGAAGAAAGAACAATTATCGTTATGGAATACGTACTTAAAAAGATCGGGCCAGAGTTCAGTTGTTGATCTTGATAGTACATCATGTAGGTAGTATAATTATAATCTATTTTGTTCCGTTGTATGATACCTATTTATTACGTATGTATATCTACATATATATATATGAGTACGATCTACAGCTGTTATGCGATGTATATGGTTCTCTAACGTGTTTATTTTATTAAAATATTCTCATACCGTCATACGTACTTATATCAACGTTTTATTCGTCTTTATTTTTTATATAAAATATTCAACTATTCACATCTTTTTTGACTATACGCTCATCTCAACCTGATTATCGTGTAATCAGGAATTCTTATAAATCGTTTTTGTTGAGGTAGGTATTTTTCAATTTTACATTTATTAAAATAGAGCAATGACTGAAGAGCGTATTAAACTGTTTTTGTTGAATTATTTAATGCCGGTGAGGACTAGCACTACATTTACTGATTTACATATGTCACTGCCCTGCATCCTGCTGGTGTTGGCTAGTGTTGGTCTACTCTACCCTTCTCGTGGAAACGAATAAATTGTTTTGGATTTTAGCTTTCAGTATAATTATCAATTAAGTATGACCAAAACAGCTAAGTTAATTCTCAAATATCAACAGCTGTCAGCTGTAATTAGTCGCCTAGTCTTACGTTAGTTAGTATTAGTTGGCTCTCTGCTGGTGTGAGCCATGGAGCCATGTGACGACATGCTCTATGCTCTATAGCGTCGTAGCTCGCTGGTCGCTGGTGCCTCGAATAATCAAACAATTCGTTTTGTACCTGTTTGTTTGGTTACACTGATTTACACTTTACAGTGTTACCAGTGTTGAGTTTTGAATTTCGCTACCACGTTTCTTTTCTAGGTAATCACGTTATCACTAAAGTTATCTCTAGCAAAATTCAATATTTTGTTCATTATTCGATAAAGAATTAACATGTGCGAAGCATGAACGTTTTGTCATACTTTGTATGCATTTGAAAAGTTTATTTCAGAATTTTTGAAGTATTCATTATGTCTTTCAGGAGACCCGAACATAAAGCACCTCCGGAAGTGGTAAATATTGCTATTAGTTTTCTTTTGATCAGTTTTATTATCTATAAAATTCTTACACCGGTTTTGCTTGTTTTTCGGCTGTATCATCTTAGTTCTACGATGAGGTGGAAGCGAGAAAATATACTCAGAAGTAAATTTGATTTAATTTCTACGTTAAGTTTTTTAATTCTGTAGGTTTTTATTTTTTAAAGTTTCCCATTTGTATGTTTGGATTTAGTTCTCGTATGATAGATATCCAAGTTCAGATGAGTGAACGTGCCATAGAGTTACTTGTTTTACCTGATGACAGACCGTGTTTAATTTTGGATCTCGGCTGCGGATCTGGTTTAAGTGGTAGTGTGTTAGAAGATCAAGGACATGGTTGGATTGGTCTTGATATTTCACCTTCTATGCTGAGTAAATTTCATATTTAAACTAATATTTTACTAAGCGGTATTGCATTAAACAGATTAAATTAACACGTATCATACTTGCAGGTATAGCCAAAGAGAGAGAAGTAGAAGGAGATTTACTACTCTCTGATTTAGGTGATGGTTTACCATTTCGTGCTGGTATGTTTGATGGAGCAATCAGTGTTAGTACTCTTCAGTGGCTATGTAATGCGGATAAATCATATCATAATCCAACCAGAAGATTGTATTCTTTTTTCTCAACCTTATTTGCTTGTTTGGTAAGTAGTTATACCCACGCGGTCTGAATTTGAAATAATAATTATGTTTTTCTTTTCCATCGTTTTTTAGACTCGTTCGGCTCGAGCAGTTTTTCAATTTTATCCCGAAAACTCAGAGCAGATTGAATTGGTAACTTCACAAGCCATGAAAGCTGGCTTCTATGGAGGGTTAGTGGTCGATTACCCGAACAGTACAAAAGCTAAGAAATATTTTCTCGTTTTAATGACTGGCGGTGCCATGCCGTTGCCTAAAGCTTTAACTGATGGCGTTGATGATCCAAATCACGTGAAATACACCGATAAAAGGTATGAATAATAATTAATTTTGGTTCTTTCCATTCATTTTATTTTACTTGAATCCGTTTATGAATAAACTCTAATATTTCAGAGAAAAATTCAAGAATTTGAAAGGAAAATCCCTGAAAAAAAGTAGAGATTGGATATTAGAAAAAAAAGAACGTAGAAAACGACAAGGTAGAAATGTTAGAGAAAATACAAAATACACTGGTCGACCTAGGAGTGGAAGATTCTAATTGTGATTTTTTATTATAAATAAACTTGTTTCTTATTATTTTACTGTATTTGCGTGTTGAATACAATACCTACATGATTTATAAGAGAAGTTGCAGATATAAATGCAATCAGAATAAGGAAACTTTTTTGATAATTTCTAAATTGCAAATTTTGCTTATTAGTTAGGTATTAATTATTATCCTTTTAGTAATCCATTAAGCTCATTCATTCCCCATTTTCATTAAGCTGCACGACGTCTACATAGATAGGATTTCTCTTTGACTGCTTTTGTACTTGAAACAATTCTGTACTGACAATAGTAATAGTATATTATTCAACTAGGGAGATACAAGTGATTTTCGACGATTTTGAGGTTTATTGCCCGAGCGAAGCGAGGGAAATAACTCAAAATTGTTGAAAATCACTTTATTTCCCGTGTTGAATACGAAATTTTATCTAATTGTGGGAGAAAAACGCGTTTTTGAGCACTCGAGCGATTAGCGAGAGGGAGTACTGAAGCGTTTTACTCCCGCAGGGAGATAAAGAATTTTTCATGGTTCATCTGCGCTTCTGCGGATCAGTTCAAATAACTTTACATACCTTCGGTAAAAATAAATTAAAAAATCGATGATAAAAAATATAAATTTTTAAAAAGTTGAACCATCCAGTTGATCCAGTGGTTTAAGGATTAAGGTGAGATATTATTTTTCGTCTTTTTGTTATGGTATCACTGATGAATAAAATTAAGAAAGCTAAAAGAAAGCTTTCCCTCCAATTTAGATCAGCTGTTCTGTTTGAGACCCATTAGTTCTCATTGTAAGTAAGTTAGGTTCCTGCTGCTTGTGGTGTTGATTTTAATTAGAAAGTATTAATTATAACAAATTGTTATTTCAAGCATAATTCAAGTATAATCATTTTCACATAATGAATTTCTATCATTTTAGACCTTCGTGCAAAGTTATAAAAAGAAGTCGAGCTAGTGAGTATATCAATCGGCTGAATTCTTAAGAGTAAGCGAGCTTAAAGCCGAATGAAATAGAGGATTGTTTTAATCCTCCCGAAAATTCAAAGTACAATTTGAATTATTTGAAAATCATTCGTAAAACGAATGAAAATCAAGCATAACGTTTCAAACATGGAATTATAAGTATTTTATCCTTTCTACAGGAAAGGGGCCTTTTCTTACGAATTACGATGATGATGTTTTAAATGGAGTATTAAATTATCCTGAAGTGAATTTGAAACACGGAGTGGTTAATTTATCCAATTTTGGCATTACCTTTAAGTATTCTCGAAAAGTATTCGTAGGAGGTTTACCTTTGGATATTACAGAAAGTAAGTGTACATTCACAGAGCGGTAATTTCATGCCTACACAATTCAAAATTGATTCGGTCAATTTCCTTTCACAGAAATGGTGAAAGATACATTTAGTAGATTTGGTCCTTTAGTCGTGGATTGGCCTTATAAAGAGGATACGAATGCCATAGTACCTCCGAAAGGATTTGCTTTCTTGTTATTTGAGGTGAAGAATAACAAAATAATTGAGTGATTGAATATCACGATTAGGTACTTTTTACGGTTCTTTTTGTAATAGCGAAGGTACTGCATTATGTATTTTCAGCACAACGTTTCGGTCGATGCATTGATGAAATGTTGTCAAAAGAGAAACGATGGATACTACATTCGATTATCATCAGCAAAAATAAAAAATAAGAATATCCAAGTTCGACCATGGAAACTCTCCGGTACAGATCATATATTTGTGGCTGACCTGGCAGATCTCAATGAAAAGAATACTATTTTTGTAGGCGGTGTTCCGCGTACAATTTCTGCCAGTAAGTACCTACAATACATACCCAGGGCCCTTCATAAGACATAACTGATCAAGTGCCGACGAATGATGAACATTGTGTATCTTTTTTATCGCAGAAGAATTAGGCATTATGATGACTCGATTATTCGGTAATGTTTCATACGTGGGTATTGATACCGATTCAGAATATTTCTACCCGAAAGGTGCTGCAAGAGTAACTTTTGAAAATCAATCCAGCGTAGTTTCGGCTGTTAGAAAACGTTTCTTAATGCCTGCTGAAACTAAAACTCGTAAAATGGTTTGTATCATGATCGTTCATAATTCAAGCTTATCAGAAATATCTTTCAAGGTAAAATATTTTTCTAGATGGAAATAAAACCTTTTATCCTCGATGATCAGCCATGTGATAAGTGTAATGCAAATGATGAAAAATCTGCCAATTTATTTTGTCCAGAACCCGAGTGCTTAGCGGTGAGAAAATTTACTACCTTCAGTTACTATTGCATTAAAAGTATGTGTAGGTATAGGATATTCAACTTGAGTATTTTGCAGTATTATTGCGAATTTTGCTGGACTACTGAACATGCTTCATCTGATTTTTCGCATCATAAACCATTAATAAAGCAAGGTCTCGAAGACTATGCCAGTTCTTTAAGAAAACGAGGATTCGAGGGAGTTTAGAATTACTTATTAGGTATTTCAATTTTTTAATTTTAAAAATGTAAACTTAATGTCGTTCAATTTTACCGGTGTGCATAAAATGCTAGTTTACAGTGTGAATTTTTATAATTCGTTCTTACTTATTTGTCAATTTATTTATTTATATCTTTTAAATGATCTTTTAGATTTTTATTTATTTTATGAAATGTGATTTTTTTGTTCCCTTATTTATTCGTTTCTTATTTATTGTAACTCAGTTACTGAACAACATATTGTATATGTTCTCAAAATCCTATTTACCTACGCATTTTAGTTTGTCTGCGGTAGATGAATGATTTTTTTATTTGTTTTGTATTCCAATACAAATTGTTTTTAGAATAATTATATAGATAGGTACGATGTATGTTTATTTTCGATTAATTGAAATGATAAAAGTCTGAAACGTGATGGTCATCGATTGAAACGTTTGATCAAGCAAGTATCAGTAGTGATTATTTTTCCAGCTCGTCAGGTACATTTTTGAAAGCGATTTTTTGAACAATTTTCCACCGCCATGTTTTCCAATCTTCCACCGGAGCATATCTTCAGCATAGGATTACCACAAAAAGTTGTTTACTTCAATAAAAAGAGTTTTCAACGAACAAATACCAAGAACGTTGCACTAATTCAGAATAGAGTTATTCTTCATTTAATGAAGTCAGCAGGCCTACTTCTTTGCTATGAAAAAGAAGGTGAGTTTTAAATGGAATAATATGTACCTTTTTTTATTAGGCTTACGGTTCAAGAACCTTACTTATGTGTTTACATTAATAATAGGTACGCTCAAGGAAAGTTTTAATATTTCTTGGGAAAATACTCATTAAATTTTTCAGGTGAAATGAAATTCGATTTATGGAATACATCTGTGGTGTACGGAGTAGCAGTCTATTTGATTTCAATGTACCACATAATCACTACAATGATGAATGATTTTCATGCATTTATGAAAGAAGATTGCGATTCTAAATGCCAAGCTTTTCAAATAGTGGTCTTCATTCTTTCTCTTCAAATGATTCTCATTCCAGTTTCATTTTGGGCTCAATTGGCTGGCTTAATTAATTACTTTCAAAACTGGTATCAATTTCAAGTGAATATACGCTTATAATTTGACTGTTTTTATGACATAAAAACGTAAGTATCGGTTTTGATTGCAATTTGATACTAATTATGGGTATAAATGTTTGTTTTTATCTTCCAGCTCTTATACCAAGATTATTCCAAAAAAGAAATCACCATTAATTCTAAAAAAATGATGAAAAGAATGGCATACGTGGTAATCTTAGTATCGTTATTCATTTGCATCATCATTTGCCACTGTTTTCACGTCGAAAATTTGTCATTTGACGTTTATTTGACATATTTCTTAATTTGCTTTTTTATAAATACCAGTATTTTGTTTTGGTTTTGTCAGTGTACCCTCATCCAATCTGCAGCAAAACTTCTGCAGTGTTTCTTCAAACAGGTAGGTATCTATTGTGTTACCTAATGATTTGGTAACGAAGATGAAAAACTGAAGTGATTCTTTTTAGTTTTTATAGGTATTTCAATTGTTAAACGATAAATTTTCTTCAATTTCAGTTAATCATGTCAACCGGAAAATCATCTGAAGATATAGTATTGATTTGTTTTGAAATGTGGATCGCGTTGAATAATATTGTGAAATGTTTGACCAAAAATTTTTCTTTTTTAAGTGCATCTCTTTGCTTTTGCTGTTTCTTATCGACATTAATTACAACGTATTCTTTTATTTCGCAAATTTTCTTATCATCAAAGATACACAAACTTGATTTAGATTTCACAATTATGAATTTAGTCCTGTCATTTTGGACCTTCAGCTTACTATATATATTGAATAATTCATCTTATAGTACTACAAAACAGGCAAGAATTTTTCTCGAATGTATGTAGGTATTAAAATGTGCGCTTATTTTAAATTTTTCAATTTCTTCTGTTGATAGGTAGATTTTAGAAAATGGGTGGTGACGATGAACCTAAACAGTCTAGAAGAAAATTTACAGAATCAAGTAAGTAATGTGTTCGAGTTCGAGGTACCCAAGAATGATTCCTATTGTACGTTGGTTATGCAACTCATTCATTGCCCGTGTACTTCGTCCGCTAATCTAAATTTGAGCGACGTTATATGTTACAGATTTTAGAATTACTTTCTTATTTTGAAAACCAAAAGCCACAAATTGGATTGTTTGGATTTGAATTTTTATCGAGGGAATTTATAATTACGGTAAATATGTTTCGTTTAATCTACATAATGTGTTCTTTCATGATCTTGTGTAGAAAAGTGAATTACAAGCATGTGTCAACATTCTAGATTTTCTCAACGCTCATCACATATATAATAATAATTCTTCAGTTTCAAAACAGTGGCGTCCATTTCTCTACCAACTTATCAAAATTCAACTGCACGAATATCACATCATATAAGATAGAAAGCCTCGCATAAGCATTTCATTTCACTCCGATGAGAAATACATTCACCGCCTAGAAAGCTACCCTCTGTTATAGGTTGGCATCATCTATCTGATTTTATATCGTAAAACCATTAATAAATTATTTTTATTTTTGAATGAAACGTATCACCGATTGTTTGTTTTTAGTTTCCTTTTTACTGCTCCTGAAAATGCCCCATTAACCTAGCAGTCGCGTGCTTCAAAGTTCTCCAGCTTCTAACTGATATCGCACCCTTCTTATTGTACTACCTATAACAAGTATAAGCTGGAGTTGGCCGTGTCATGCACGCGGATGGATTTATCGATCGTTAAGCTGGAGTGGAAGCGACAAGAATATTGTGTGATTGGTTAAATATAATGGGTATGTGTTTGCAGGCTGGAGTGGCTGAATTTCATTAACATTTAACAGTAGCGAATTTGGAATGTGGAAATATTCGTTCGTTCAGGGCATAAAAATTGAAAATATTAACGAATCTTATATTATTATAATTATGTAGGCTGGGCATACATGTACTAAAACTCTGTTCGTTAGGAATGTACCTAGTTAGTACTTACTTGAATATGAAAATATAAATAATCTTCGAGGACAAAAATTTAATAATTTGATTCCTGCCCATATTGAAACAAACAATTTATCATTGTTGCATACACTATGGTCTACGGACCAATTAATTTTCAGTAATGAGAAATTTTACTCGTGATCGAAAATTTAAAATAAAATTGCTTCCTATTCCTATCTTCCATCGCCGACTCGTCGTGCATAACGTAAAGTACGTCTTGACTTAGTCACGAGCGAATCAGTCTCGACCGAACGATACACCATGGGTCGGCTCGTTTTTTTCCAGCTAGCGTCGCGTCGCGTCGCGAGCTCGCGAGTCACGTTCTATTTAACTACGTTGTGGCGCGTAAGTAGTCAAGTACCTAACGCAAGCGCTTTTGTAAAAAATGATATTTTTCGTAATTGTGATGTGAAAGAGTGGAAAGTTGCTATTTTAAATTAATTTGTGCAAATAATTGTGGCCAAGTTTTAAAGGTCAAGAGAAAATGTCAGGTGAACCTTTATTTTCATATCATCATTAATTCAATTTACATAATTCTAGTTTTAGCTTTCTTTTCATCCTATCGGAGTATTCTTGAAAAGTTTTTGTTTACTGTGCTTGATTTTCGAAATTTTCCCAAATAACGCCCAGCAAAGTTCATGACCTGTTTATTTCAAAGTATTCGAATCGTTTTTGTGAGTGAAAGATATCGTTTTGATATTCAAATGAAATTGAGAATTATATCCGATGATGCGTGTTTTAAAAAAATGAATTTTCATTTTACTTTTCAGTTAGGTCAACGTTAGGTACTTATACAAAGTACAAAAGTATATAGTTAAAAAAAAAAATTTAAAACATTTTTTTGGAAGGTGAACTTTTTTACTCTCATTCCTCCGAAAATGTCTATGTTAATTTCACGATGGAATGATTATCTGTATGTTTTCTGTTGTTTATGGTTTTTAAAAAAGAAAAGTATTTATCAATCTGCAAACAGATTAGGAATTAATTACCCGCCGGCTACCGGCACACGATATTTATCATCGTTTTGAAGATGTATTGTAAAATTCATGCTAAAGGCATAATTTTAATATACCTTATCTACCCAGAGCTTGCACAGTGTAGGTATACATTCCACAATATGACGCATTCATTTTGCAATCCTTATCTCGATAAACTCATCAAAGTGCTGAATCAACTTTTTCAAAACATCAAAGCTATTCTTATTTATGATCGTTATTGAAATGCCAGTCTTTTTATAGTAGTACCCAGAGTACCCTTCTTCTCGCTCCTCTTTATCACTCACATAAAAAGGAACGAATGATCCAAATAAGTATAATTTTCGCCTTGAGAATTCTTTTCTTCCTATTTTAATATCAAATAGGAAAAAGGAAATTCCATAAATTATATTTACGGATCATTTAACAAAAAATTTAATGACTTGTAAATATCAAGTCAGGCTATCTTATCGTGAATTTGGCAACTACTTCGAGTTGATAAAGTCATCGGTGGCATAAAAATTTTGGTACCGCACACGACTTTATTGGGAAAACATGTCTACACGGACAGAATTGGCGCAAATGTAGGTATACTCAATACTGGTACTTCAACTGTGGTATGATGAACACCGTACGCACACTTCTGACACTTTATGGAATCCGGTCTTTGAATACTTAATATTGATTATGATGTAACCGTTTGATATTAAACACCTCGCAGTCGTTTTTTGTGGTGTAAAGAGTACCCAGTTACCTAGTAGGTAGTACGTAGGCCTACCGGTGTTGATTATGAATTCGAATCTACTCGATAATCGCGATCACGACAACTCTCCTCTTTGGATAAAGCCAGAACCGTGTCCGGATAATTCTTCGAAATACCGATGCACGTTTTTAAAATCTCCAACTTCTCCGAGAAAATTACCACCGAATCACGAATTCTGTTTATCTTGTTCCAGCCATTTAAACTTTAGTAGCGCCATGCGTCGGAAACTATCCTCAAAACGAAAATCCGTAAGTTGAATAATTTTCATAATGGTGTCGGCGAATTCTTACGCTACTTACGCGACTTTTATGCTCTTTTCTCCTTGTTTATATTTTACATGACTCATCCGCTTGGTCCCAGAGACTACTCTGATGTAATATAATGAGATCGCTTCCTGAATAAATGGCTTCTCTCGAGATCCCAATAATGTGCCTGTTCTAACGCATTAAACTAAAACAAACATCGCATTTTATGTGAGATATGCCCTGATACAATCATCGCAGTAAATATTCCTTCACCTTACCTTACCTTTTTGTTAATATGTACTCATTGATTGGATAAATTTTATTTTAATAACCCGACCAACTTGTTAATTAATCGAGTGCTGTTTGGTTTAATTTTGAATACCTACTCGCAATATGTTCGATATTTAAATATTGAATAGAAGCCAATTCTTCAATCTCGTCTCACAGATGTCGAGTATTGTAATTAATCGTTCCATTTAAATGTCTATAGTAATATTGCGTGTATATAACTAAAAACGCGTAGGTTCAAATACCCATAGATACATTTTACAATGTGCATATGGAAGTATAGTTTTTAGATAATCAACATCAATAATTCGTAGGATTTGGCCCATGCACAGGAAAAAATCTGGAAAACCCCCTTAAAAAAGTAACTTGATAAACAACTTGGAAGTTGCTCTGTAAAATAACTACCTATAACGTAGGAAAGATATTTTTGTAGAAAAAAAACTCTTCATTTTTTGGAGCAAAAAATCACCAATTTTTTTGAAGTAAACATAATTTTTAATTCATTTATTGAGGGGAAAATCTGAATTTTCCTGGAATAAAAAATTCTCAACTTTTTAAGGTAAAAAAATTAATTTTTGAGAGATAAAACTTTCAATTTTTTCGAAGGAAAATCAAATTTTTTAGAGGAAAAGGTTTATTTTTAACAAAAAAATAATTTCTTATTTTTTTAAAGAAATGGATAAAATTATTTTCTTGAAAAAAAATCAATTTAAATCATTTTTTTGGGAAAAAACTTTTCTAATTCTTCTCGAGTAACGTATTTCTCATTTTTTTTTTTTTTTTTTTTTTTTTTAAAAAAAAAAAATTAAATTTTTTTTTTTTTTTTTTTTCAAAAAAAAAAAAAAAAATAAAAAAAAAAAAAAAAAAAAA
>FIZV01043364.1:0-10036 GCA_900050545.1 Trionymus perrisii | reverse complement strand
TTAAAAAAATTTATAAGTTTCAGAATGTCTGACAAAAATCTAAAAGTCAGTGTGACGGTTTTTTGTTACGGTGAAATGTCTGATAAAATGTCTAAAAGTGATTCAATTTTTAAAAATTTATGTTTTAGAATGTCTGATAAAATGTCTAAAAGTGATTCGATTTTTAAAAATTTATAAGTTTCAGAATGTCTGACAAAATATCTAAAAGTCAGCGTGACGGTTTTTCGTCACGTTTTTTCGTCACATTACAGATTTCGTTACATAACGTTTTTTTTCCGTTGTGTGCCAAAGCAAAGACATGAAAATGTCAAAATGACGAAGAACGAAAAAATTCCGATCAAAGCGATTTTTGGTATGGTGATCAGGAGTACCATCTTGACCAACATAGTAAATTTACGCTGAAATCCAATGGTAGTGTAGCCCCCCCCCAGGAGGGGTAAAACCCCTGAAAAATTTAATTTTTCACATTTATCTTGTGATAAAATGCGCCGGAGAGGGCTAACTTGTCCATGACACTACTTCTCCAGAAAATTTCAGCCGGAGGGTGCAAAATTCTAAAAATCAACTTTTTATCAAAAAACAAAGTTTGAAAGTCATAACTGGTGATCTATTTCACTTAAAAAATTAAATTTTTATTCAAAACAAAATTTTCAAATTAAAAATTTTTGGCTTCAGTTAAAAAACAAATTTCATCAAAATTTTCTTTCAAAATTGAATTTTGGTCAAAAAAAGGTGCCTTGTTTAAATTTACCGGGTAAAATTAAAATTTAGAATTTTTGCAAAAATCAAATTCTTATCAAAAACAATTTCTTACCAAATTTTTATCATCAATATTTCCAATTCTTTAAAAAAATTAAATTTTCATATTAAAAAAATTAAACGTCGCATTAAAAATATTTTTTCAAATTTCTTTCAAATTATATCATTTAACAACTTATATAGGTATTTTGTGCATGAGTTGTAGTCTTGATGCTATTACAAATCATTTGAACATTTTTTTTACAGATGTTCTTTTTTGCTATTTGTCTCTTCAAATAGGTAATTATATTTCTATCTTTTACGAGGGGCTTCGACTTGAATATTTACATGTACTTAAGTCGAATAATTCGAATAAATAATCTCCAAAGAATATCCTCCCTCTCCCAAAAAAGGAGGATATTTTATAAAAATAATTTTATCGTAAATTTCGCAAGTACCGGCTGGTGGTATTTTAATTTATAAATAATTCAAGTCACGGCCAAACACAAATTCTCTTATCATTCTTTTTTTTGCTCGCTCATGCTGTATCGTGGCGGCGAGAAAAATTGAAATTGCGCGGTTTTAAAATGAGCAACCCCTGTGTCGCGCCCTTCTTCCATTATCTCCCTGTACTTCATGGTTTCTTAAATCTTATTACTACGTCATCGCTGGCAAGCACAAACGAACTACTTTTTCGATAAATGAAACGCCATTCCTGTATAATACTTTATTCGGTATATTTTATTCGCAAAGAAAAGAAAGGTACTACAAAATGCTTCCAATTTTTGCTCTCTTGCTCAAACTGTACGAGTATACGTGTAGGATAGGATATCCTCATCTACAATAATTTCGCCTTTACATCAAAGAAAATTCGCCAAGAAATCGTCGAAAAACGTGACAAAAATCACTCGAACCATGCTCATCTTCTCGGTTCGTATAGTTCACTTTGAAAAGAATTCAACACATACCTCCTTGTATAGCTACCTTGCGTACCTCTCTCTGCTTACATATACGTAGCGCCGGGTACATCCAAGGAAAGAGAAAACAAACATTCTTCTCGTAAAGGGATTTCTTTTTGCGCGTGTATCCTAACAGCAGTCGTCTTTTCTTTATTACAAGTGGAGAAATATAGTACTCCGAGTATACGAAAACGTTAACGGTACATCGGGGTTAACGTATTTATCTCAGGCTCAACTCCAACACCCATTCTTAATAGTATTCATTAATACGCGGCGCGAGGGTAATAATTAACGAGAAAATACACCAAACATTGCTTAGCGAAATACACGTTAGTTTTTATTACCGCGCCATCGTTCGTCCTATTAAACGATGAAAATTGCAAAAAACCGTTACCAATAGTTGAAAAATTATGCGAATGAATTTTTCTCCATTATGTGTATACGTGTTGAAAAATTACAGTATGTATCTTTTATAGTATGAGAAGGCCCCCCCCCCATTGGTTGCCCCATTCGCTATTTTATCGAATAACTGAACCTTTCGAACACAGAGTAAAAACATAGGGAAGTTATCCTATTCGATTATTATCAGTTATTGGGGGTTTTTTCTCTGTTCGCAATGGCGAGGTAATTTAAAATTGACGATAATTTCCCGTAAAAGTTTCCTATGATAATGTAAATGTACACAGCGAAGAAATAACAATGGAAATGGAGAGAATGCGGTTTTTCAACTGGAATTTTATTCTTAAGTTTCTATTATTTTAGAAGAATTCTAAAAAATTACAGTGTCTTGAATAAGTGATTAGTAAATTTTGTTTTTCATCTAAATTAGAGAATGTGAATTCAGGGGGGTGGGGGGAATCATTCAAAAAAAAATTGTTACATTAGCGGATATTTTAAAGACTTTTTTATATCATAGGTACAGTTTTTTTCTAATTTAAAGTCGTTCAAAAAATTAGGTATGGACGAAAGTCTATTCATTTTACTTTTTTTCGCAAAAAATTAAAACGTCTGATTTAATGTACTGAAATTCACACAATCTGCATCCACCAATTTTTGGGCCACGAAGAACAAAAACTTAAAATCTGATCTGAGGTGCATGGAACATGTTGGATCGTCAATTTTTTGCACATTGCACCATGATCTTAGCCACAAAACCGCGATAAACTCGTCTACCTCTTGAGCACCCTCGTGGATGACTACCACCACGCGGAAATGGCAAGAGTGACGAAATCGAAAATGAAACATGTTCTTAAAGTTTATAATAATTTACAACACAATCCGTTCGTTAAAACACGACTCGTGTTCGATATTCCTTTTACAGGATAATTGGAAATCTTAGGCTTTATAATTACCGTTAGAGCGTATTGAAATCGAAAGGGAATTTAAATGACTTCATTTATAACGGTATTGCGAACAAAGCCACCACCGAGAAAGCATAACTTTGGTAAAATGTAATTTCGAGAAGCGTCTCGGGCACTGACTCGGTGCAATTTCGATGATAAAGCTAAATAATTTAGATGGCGAAAATAAGATCGGCAACATACCACTTGAATGGTCACCACGTCTCAGGTCCCTCGCCCTCCAGCACTTCTCCCTCAGTCAGTTCAAATTGAAAAACTAAAATCAATCACTGACAACAATAACGGGTCAGTCATTTGTTATTTTTGATTGCGGCTGTACCAATGGCGGTTACGAATTTGAAGGCTACGGCATCGTTTCATTTGCGCGTATCCTTTTTCTATGTATACAAATACATATACGAAGAGAGAAACTCCGCTGAAATATTATTCTTGTTTCTCTCTTGAAGTTCACTCTTTTACTTGCACGAAAGCTGCAAAATTCATCGAGTTTAGGTACAGAAACTTGGGCAATATTCTACGTGGTATGTGCGTTGAGAAAAACTCATCACCGAAGGTAAGGCGCTGCAAAGTCTTTGAAATCGAGAGAAAAAAATAAACCTAACCGAAATCTTCGTCGCGCTGAAAGTGATATTAAACTCAAATCTTTTGTTGATTTCCTGTAAGCGACTTTTAATGTGATCGCGTTCGACGACCAAACATTGCATTATAATGTGATTACAAACGAGAGATAAAGTTTCAGATTTTTTTTTTTTCATTGGTACCGAAAACTTTTAGATAAAATCCTTGAAAAATTTCACATCCATTTACAATACCTATGTAATATGTCTTGCTTTTCTACTGTTTGATGTTTTTCTTTTTGTTGTATCAAGTTTGTTCATTCGTACAACTCGAGAAAAAATTGTTGAAGCATAAAAGTAGCCTCTGATTCGTAATCGGTATCTTTGATTTGAAAAGCAAACGGAAACAATCGATATACATGTTGATCTTTATCATTTTTTAGTAAGGTGAACTGGTGAAGTACCCACTTACCCAGTAGTGAACACCTTGAGTTTATTTCAACGTGTTACCTTCCATATGTAAGTATATCAAAGGTATCCAATATGCTTTAAAAATTTCATATTAGTAATTTACTCCTTTGCCCACACACCATCCTAATTGCAAGATTTTTTTGAAGCAAGGTGAAAAGAAAAATGTGATGAAACAGACTCTCCTCTTTGATAAGAAATTGCATTATATATTATTCATTCGAATATGTATAACCATTTTGTACAGAACTATATTGACTCAATGTGGGGTGAAATTGAGAAGTTGCTGATTAAGACCGAGAGGGTTGATAGGGCCCTATCAACCCTTTTTATTTCCTTCCCCTCCGGAGGGGAAGGAAATGATGAAAAATAAATATGGTGTCGATTTCTTGATTTTTAACAATGTCAAATTTGAATCGGGTGTTGGTTTGTGACTCGGATCAGGATCATAATTGACTAATTACAAACTCGTGCTACTGCAAATATGTGTGGTTTTTCATTCAAAATCAATTCTTAATAACATGGGTGCAGATTTCTTGAAAATGTTGTTCAAGTATTAGTATTTACTTAAAAGGTGCATTAGTCGTGCCTGGAATTTTAGCATATTATCCATTCTAATCAAATCGATTCCATCCCACGAGGATTATAGCAACGAACATGGAAATTCTCAGTTGTTGTACCAGTAAAATGTCGAGTCCTTTCATTCTAAGCACATCTATCATGTTTTATTCGTATTTCGTTGATCAATAAAAGTGATTTTGTTCATCTTTCTCATCCTTCCATCCCTATCCACATTCAATTTCTACATATAAATCGTCGTATTACAAATAAATAGCATAATAAGATAATACCTATAACCCTCTAAAACAACAGCGACAAATCAGCAAATATTATAAGTTAATCGACGGGTATCATCTCGGATTTGCATATAAAATCAGACAACTGTGTTCGTCTTTTATTTTTCTACTTAGGAAAATACACGAAACGAAGTTTTCTGCCAATATTGGCATTACCATTATGATAAAAAGAAACTGTGCAGCGGCAATTTCATTATAAACTTCTTACCACTCGATAGTTTTTCCAAGTCGGTATTTAAAGAATTATAAAATCTTTTAACCTAGTGGAATGCGATACTCGGCGTTTTTGTTTGTTTGTTCTTTAAACGTATTACAAATTTCAACTTTTTCTCTTTATCAGATTGAATTTCACCGAGTGGAAAACCGCGGCGCGTAGTTCATTTTATGCTAAAACTTTTTCTTAGCTGTGATTTCATCGCGAGTGGTAGCTTTGGAAAAGCATTTCGGAGTAGAATTTATTAAAATTAAGTGGTATATGCTAAATTTGTTGAGTATATTAGAGTTAATTTTTTGAATGTCTAGAGTGATGTATCTTTCAAGGAGTTTAATTTATCTGCCTACGCCATGATGAATTTTGCAAAGTGCCATTGCTCATTCGTGTCTATTGGATGGCCTTTATTTTCTAGATTGTACAATTTTGGTTATGCTTCACCCTGCTATCTATCAAAGTTGTATGTTCTGATGAAAAACTTGGCTACAAGATTAGAAGCGCCTGTGACTTCTCAATTTAAAATTTTTTTTACGTAAGTATTTTCGCTGGATATACCTATGCATTATAGTAGGTAACAGAAAGGAACTGCAACAACAAATAGAAATGAATGAGGAATTAATGAAAGAAATTCACAACCTCTGTAAAGAATTGGGTTGCACGTGCTCGGCTGAGAATAATTTGGAGTCTGCGGAGAGTGGTACATCTTCAGGACTTCGGCAGGGTCTAGCCTTGCCTTCGTAGCGGAGCCTTCCAGTTATGCATCGCAAGAGCACTATCTTTCCAGTACCTCCAGCACCATCAAGGAATGCTGTAATGGTGTCACCAGATAAGGTTTTTTGAACAACATCTTCATAAATTTCTCTTTGACTTTCATTTAAAAGGAGTGCCTACCCAATGGTTAATATAATTTGGAGACTGGTTTTATCCCACCGAAGACGTTCTCGGTCCATCTCTTTTGAATCATCTATGGCTGCTGGATGTCCTACTTCTTCGCAACTTTTACCATTTTTCCGCAGCATGTTATATAACATCAGGTGATGAATGGTCCACCATCTGATACATCTTTGACGCCTGCCGTTCCACTTTTGTTTATGTTCAGACCAACTGTTCACAAGTTGATTTATATTTCTGGAGCCTTTCTCGTTCTTTTGACGTCTGGTGCATGCCCTCCCCCACACCACTGATTATGTCCTGGCCTATGTCATTTGTTTGTGCTACATTGTGCTGAAAACCACTTCGTTTGTGCTGCCCCCTTCCAAAGATATTTAAAAAACGTTTAGGGGGCTGTAGACTTGGGAGCCCCCGACTTACGTCAATCGAGCAATGATTTGTGGCATTCCTTTGTGCTAGGTTTGTGCTGGATTGTGCTGAAAACCCCCTCGTTTATGCTGCCCCTTCCCAAGGGAGCTCCTCACCTACCAACTTCATTGCTCTTGTAACTATCATACCCATCGATTGTTGAGATTACAAGGGTTTGATTGGCGTTTCCACTCCCAACAAATTTTGTTCCATGCATAATTTTCCTAAAGTCGTTCAATTTTTAAAATGTAAAAAACATTGTTTTTCCATATGAACTATGTCACTTATTTTGTTTATAGCAATTCTGTTATTCTGTTATGGCGCCCTCTATGTGGTGTTTCCACGCTGGTTCGTGCGACCACCGACAGTGTCTGCCTCCTTCATAACGAAAATGATGACGTCATAAACTGATGATCGTGGCAGAAGGTCATGGGATTACTGTACCATTAAATAACTGATACAGTTCAATTTTAAATTTCTTAAAAAAGTTTATGAGTAAGTATGGGTACTTATGAAATTTTTGAATTCAAAGAAACTATTATTATATTTATTTTATTTTTTGGTAAAAAAATTCAATTCAAAGTTGTTCTGTCACTATGCACATTGCACAATATTTTGCAGATTCGATGAGCTCGATAGTAATTTCCCCCATATACCTACCACGTACCAGCCTAATGACTTCCAATTAAAAATTTGTACCAGATTCGCTCATAACTCATTTGATAATGCTACTCGATGAACTTGAACGCAAAAAGCTATGTAGCTCGTACATATCTCGTGTAATTTTATTTCCCCTCCAACCCCTGGCTTTTCTAAAAATTGATGTCTCGTAGCCCACCACTACTTAGCCATAAACCATACGTCACATTACACAACCCAGCACAAGCAGAACTACTCGTAGTTGTAGGTAGAGATACTCGACTACTCGTATAACACATCCCGCCATAATACGGCTTGCGAATGTAATTTCGAACTTCAATTCTCATGTACAACGTAAAAACAGGAAAGCTCGTAAAAAAAAGTTCCATAAACAAATACCACTTGGTCGAAATAATAAACGACTTCCATTATACGAGGTCGCTACTCCCAATCAGTTTGATTACAGGGCGAACAAAGGCGGGTCAGCAATTGCACACAGCGAACTAAGGTTGATTTTCATCTCGTGACAGTTGCCTCATTTCCTATAACTTTCATTTCCTGACGCGGCCCGGGCACCGGTACTTGTACTTTTTTTCATTTACACAGAGAGAACCGAGAGCCGAATTACTACACGCGGACAATAATACGCGGCAAGGCGCGGGCTCGTCAACATTAACACCCTCATTGTTGTAGCGCATCGCTAGGGGGCGAATTAAAAGGAAATTTTTATCTTTACGCCATGGAAATTTAATCAAGATACAAGTCGGACGAAATAGTTGATTGAACAGGCCTTGAAATAAGCATCGGTGAAATTGGAAAATACAAAACCGAGAGAGAGAAAAAACGAGCTTATAACAGTATTGCCTTTTTACTCACTTTTGAAAACCCATAAACGAAAAAGTTTCGCCAATTCCAAGAGTTTGTTTGCTAAATTAATACACGTATAGATACTTTTTTATATCGTTTCAAATTAACTAGTCAAGAAGTTCGCCTACCTTTCTCTTCTCATGTACATATAAACTTTTAATTAGTTATTCGAGCTGAAATTTTCAATTTTTTCCCCTCTTTTGCCCGCTGCAAAAGATTTGCGATTTTGTAGGAAAAAGTTCATCTCAATTCGCAGAGTTTATCAATTTTTAATAGTTTTAACTACGGAAATACCTCGAGTAACCAGACGATATACTTAATTGAATTAAAAATTTAAAAAAAATAGAAAAACGAACCCAATTGGAGTATCTTCTAAAGTAGGTACCTTATGTTTTTCTCCTTCTTTTTGAGTGTTTTTCAGTTTTCCTTTCGCGATACGTCGTTGCATCGTCGTATAATCAAAAACGAAGAGATAAAAAAGTTGTAAGCGTTGACAAGTTTACGTCTTTAAGGTGATTAATGAATTTTTCATCCTGTCTGTAAACCTTGCTCAGGTTATTCAAGAGTGTTTCAAGCGTATGCATACGAGTCACCGAACCATGCAATTTCAAATACCTCGTGAAAAGTTGAGAGTGTGAAATCAAAGTTTTCAGCGTTTACAATTTTGTGTGCGTTTTTTTCTTCTATCAATTTTTTTTTTTTCAATTTTTTAAAACTTCGTTAGTCTTGTCATACAGATAAAGAAATAATTAAGAGAGTACACTGAACGGCCTCGAAGATGCTTTTTTCTTCATTTTTTTTACCACTAAAGCTGACACTAATTATTTTTAATTTTTTTCGCTCATTATTTTTGAAGTATCGTTTTTATCTTAATTTAGCGCAAGACGAGAAAAAAATATATGGCGTGGTGTTTATTTGAAAATTTAATAAATATTTCCTTTTTGCCGGCTCAACTGCGGCTGGTTCTTTTCACCGAGAATTTTTTTAATGATTATGCCTTCCTTCGCCAAGCTGCACCAATTTTTTACATGTATCGTTTTCCTTCGTACTTTCTCTATCCTCAAAGATGGTGTGCGAAATATTTACATTACTGAGAAAGTCGAATAAGTGAATAGGTCTGCCTCGTTTCAACGTAATTACCTACGTTCTTTATCTATGCTAACGTGACAAGAAGTAAAATCTTTTGTGAAGCAGTTCTGTGGTTCATCATTTACCAACGCTGAAAATGGTAACCTGGGGGTTAATCAACGAAACCAAAGTTATTCTAATTCGAATGTTTCATTCATAAAAAAAATCTTCCAGTCAATGAATCCGAAGGAATCCATTATTCTTAATGTTGGCATTATAGAAAGATGGACTGTACAAGAGAGGAAGAAGAAGTCACAATATGGTTATTGCTCTCCTCTGCCCTGGCATCCTTATATATACGCTATGGTGCGGTGGTATGGCGGTTCCGTCATCCGTTCCACAAAGTCAGAGTCCAATTCATATAATAAAAATGCTCTCGCGTTCGGGCGGGAAGACTACAGTGAGAAGAGAGAAAATTCTACTGAATGAACTCGCGTATGAATGAAACTAATTGAATAGAGTTCCGGTTTTAGTGCGATATGTTGAGGCCGCTGAATGACTTACGATTATAAAATTACTATTATCGTTAATAATGACGATAATTTTCAATCATTAAGGTATTTTATATTTATATAAATGAGCCGGCGGAAGTGCCACTGAAGTAATACTATTTTTATATACTCGCCCGCGCGGTTCGACATACACAGTAGTTTTAAGTGTATGGAAAAAAAGAGATACGAAAACGGTAGCTGTGTTGATTATGATTCAATATGTTAATAAAATATATTGATTACCTATTTATACGAAATCGAATCAATTTAATGGTTTATTTTGACAAAGGCACGAAAAGGTACACGATGATAAAAACAGCACGTAGCTTTGATTAGTTGACTCTTTTTTTGATGGCTGGAGGAAATATGACAATGATGCCGACAGAAAGGCAAAAGATCCCCCCCCCTACCATGGACCGCTACAGAATTTTCTCGTGAGGAAGCAAGAGAAAAAGCTGAGG
>FIZV01043363.1:515-12468 GCA_900050545.1 Trionymus perrisii | reverse complement strand
GTGAGAAAAAAAATCATTTTCTTTTTTCAAAAAAAAATCTTAGTTTTTTTTTTTTTTTTTTTTTTAAGAAAAAATTTCGCAATTTTTGAGAGGAAAAATCTCTTATTTTTTTCAAGCAAAAGATTATTATTTTTTTAAAGAGAGCTTTTCATTTGTTTGTATAAAATATCTATTTATCTTTCAATTTATTTTTTTCAAACAAAATTATTTTAATATTTTTGGAGAAATAATAACGCTTCGATTTTGTTCGAGCAAAAATATGAATTTCAAATTAATTCATTTGAGAATTTGAAAAAAGGTTCTTTTTGCAGAAAAAAAAAACTTTCATTTTTTTTTAAAGCAATAAAGGTTTCAGTTTTTATAGGGAGAAAAATTCCTAAATTCTAATATTCAACATCAATAAAAAATTTTCAACCAGTATCCCCTTCAAGAAAAAATTTAGCTGCGTCGCTGCGTCCTAAAAAATTTCAAGTTTCCGGCCTTGTGAAACAAGTTACCTACTCATTAATCTAAAATGATATAGGTATATAATGAAATATTTTTATGAATTTTAACCCGTCAAAACTGATTATTTTTTGCAAGTGCATTGAACTCATTAGTCTTTGTGATAGGTACAGTGAAAGTACCTAATTTATTAATTCAGTGGGATTTTGAAAACAAAATTTAACGACCTTGATGATTTTTATAACGTGAAAATTTAATCTTACAGTTCCATACCTACCCATAGTCCATAACTCTATATCTAGGTAGATTTTAATTAAAACAGTGTTGATAATTTCAAATATATGCATTGAAAATTTAAATTAAATTATATTAAGTAGTCGTTAGTTTGTGAAGTAGACAGATGGTACCTATCCAAGGTAATTCCTAAATTTTTAAAAGTTGTTCCCAGAAAAAAATGAGTTGAATATTTATGAATTTGATGTTATTTTCAATTTTTTGAAAATACCTACACTATTTTTTCAGATAATGATAGAGAAAGATAGAGATAAATATTTCTGATGCCATTAAGAATAAATCGATCGGTAGCAAGCAACATTATAATCGGATCAAGGACCAGTCTTAATGTTTGAAATTTTAGAAGTATAGGTGTATACCAACTTTTTCCTATTATTTTTTTTTCAGTAACCTAATCTAATCATATTGTTACATAATCAATGCTACGATTAATTAGTTACGAAACAATAAACAAATGGTTTAACCTTTAATATTTCCATTGAATAAATTCACTCAGGCCTACTTCTCAACTTTTCAATTAGACTACCTAGCAATGCATTCTGCGAAACGCTTTAGACAATCATTGCGCTTGAAAATACGTAATTTTCGTTGTGCTAGCTTGAAGATGAAAACAAATTGGTCTCATTTAAATTCCCATTTAAATTATAATAATACCACTGGTATTTTTGATTCTTCGGTAGACAAGTTAATAGTACCACACTGACGAGTGAAATTAAATTAAAAATTTCTCAAAAAAAGTCACACTAAGTAGATGCAACCTTGGAGTCGAAATACAGTAGAAACATCGCTAATGAAATATTTCGCAGTATGCGAGCAACAAAAAATGAATACATTTCTAAAAATACTCTTTCATTTATCAGGTTCAAATATTGTACCAAATTACTAATAAAACGTATCCATAAAACCACATTACCTACTTGCATTAAATTTTTGAATAAAACATCGAGCATTCGCGAAGTCAGGTTATAATTAATGTAGAAAATACAAGATAAGAAAAGCTTAAAAACCCGCATTATATGGCGATCACACGTGCATGAGCTTCTACAGTTTGATCATATTCGAGAGGAACTATAACGATGTAAAAATGCTTGTGTAATTGCTCTTTATTTAGGGCTAATTTTCCAACGGTAAAGATATTCGATCCGTGGAACGTATGTAGAGCATGTTTATCCGCTGCACTTCCGTTGTCCACTTCGGGTGTGTCTACCCCGACTCCAACGACAGCGTTGGTGTTGACGATGTATTCTGCGGCCTTTTCTGAAATTCCAGGGTAAATCGGTTTGCCGTAATCTGCGGTGCCGAATTTCGAAGCCCATCCGAAGTTAATCAAGAGGACGGTGTTGTTGCGGAATTTTCCATTCGTTTTTTCCCACCCTTCCAAATGTTCCGCAAGTAATTGGAAATCTGGATTTGATTTAGTTTTTTCGCTTACGTCGATTAATACACCTGTAAAAATAATTCATATTTGAATAATTTTTCTTATCAGTTGATCGATGATGCAATCGTTCATAAATTTAGCTAGGAACTCGTACCTATCTATTGTTCCTTTTCTAAAATTTAAATTCATTCTGATGATAAAAATAAATTTACAAACATCAAAATGGCAGTCAGATATTACGTTCAAGTAAAAAAACACACACACACAAAAGAAAACAGGAAGCATTTCTGTATCCACTGACGGAATAAATTTTACCAAATCAACGCATCGTTTCTAGTTTAAAACAATAGTGCTACAAACGACTTCCAAGAAATGATAATTTTTCTACATATTACAAAAATCATATTACCGTGAGTAATGAGATTCGACAATGGAATTTCATTCACTTTCCATCCGTTCTGATGACAATGGTACGGTGCATCTATTTTAGTAGCATTGAAGAAAGTTAAATCAACAGGCGAACCGTGGTGACCACGGTGTTGATGTGATCTTTCAGCGTTTGAATGATTGTGGTGGTCGTGATCGTGGTGACCGCTCTCATGATGATCGTGTTGATGATGACACGCGACGAAAGATGCTATAATTAGAAATAACGCCAACTTGAACATTTTTACGGTTATTCGATCGCACAGTTTGACAAGAAATATACAATTGCGAATGGTTAGTCTTGGAACAACGTATAAATATGGAAAATTTGGTTATCTAATGTAACAATAATGATAACTTTTAACTCCGAATTCATGCGTAGCGAAGTTCAACATACAGATATCATTATATTCACACATAGGATGTAATTTTCTTTTCGTTGATGATAATTTTTAATTAAGTTGAAATCAATCTCGAAAGATTATCATTCGAATAGAGGTAGATTATTATTTACATTCGTTAAACGATAGAACCTGAAACAATCGATGAAATTTGTAAATTATTCCACATATTAAATAAATATTATCTAATTCATAATAATTCTTATCTCTAGTAATATTCCTCAAGCAATACTCGATTCATTCCTAGAATCTTTTAAAATGATGTGCATTCATTTAATGAACACTCAGACACAGTACATCGAACTATCAAATGCGTCCATTCGTAATATTCTACGTGTGAATAAACATAATTTGTGTAATTGGAAAAACAAGATAATGATTATTCGTGAAATAAATTTTACGAAATTTCAACAAGTTACCCAACCTAATAAATGATAATTTCAACTCGATACATGACAGTCGAAAATCCAGCATGTGACAGTAAAGAAACCTACTAGGAGAAAATTTAGAAGTATTTATTACACTAATGAATACACAATTAATGATTACTTAATGCATAAGACTTCGTAGAAATACTGTATCTACATTTTTACATTTTCATTTTGGATATTGAGGTTCTGAAATTAAATTTAAAAAATTAATTTCCTGCCACTATAAGGTAATTTCAAAATCTATATCAATGAACTTACGAATGACCATGTTTACTTCCACTGAGAACTACAAAAGGTGATGCAGTTTCTTTCTGTTTCTGTTGCAGCATACTCAAAGTACCCAGTGGAGTATCTGTAGAACTCATTTGCTTCATGAGCTATAAAACAGATAGAAAAAATTAGTTATAGGAGGGGAAGGGATCGTACAATTTTATATAAAAATAATCTTACCGCGTCTTGTTCTCCTTTTTTCATTCTTTTCTCTATCTTGTTTTTACCAGGACCTTTGCCATGGAATTTATGCGATAAATATCTAAAACAGGAAATTATTTGAAGTGTTATTTCGTCAAAAGTTATGTGGTTTTTAAAAAATGGAAATTACCTAAAAGCTTCTTTGGCGGACAACTTATGGCCATCATCGTCGATATATTCCAATTTAACGTTCGGTTTGTAGCCATCTTTTTCTCTAAAATCAGACGTAGGACCGCAATATCGTTCTCTTCGAGCGTGTTTATCGTCCTCTCTGTCAGAAATAAATGAAAGGTTAATATGAGATGCATTTGTGTCCGGCGAGTGGTCACGAATAGGTAAACATTTATTCGCAGAATACTTACAGCGTATGAGCTTTATCTTCGATAGAATAATTTTGCGCTTGTAAGTGTGCGAATCTAGAAGCAGATGGTCTTTTTTCATTTTCATTTTGAACGTAGCCTTTAACGATAGCCATTTTTAAAGCTCCTGCGACACCTGAAGCGATGTCTGGTTCGGCGTCCAAAATTGGTACTTCGGTAGGAGTAATGTCTACCGGTATTGAATCGACTGGGAATAAAATTGAAATTAATATCCGATCGGTAGAAGTTATATAAAAATAAGGTAAGAAATTTACCCATGGCTACTTCATTCCAACCAGTGGCCATTGAATCCAGTTCTTCTTTACGCATTCTTTCCTTATGCAGTTCTCGTTCGAAATCCTAAACATTGAATAAAAAAAATACAATGCCAAGTCACTTTATTTAGGGTAATTTGAAAGCAAAACTACTCACTAATAATTCTTGAGCGTCTTCCTCACGATTACCGGCCTGTCCATAGGTAGGAATATCACCCAGTGTTCGACAAAATTCAGCTGTAGCGTTTAATACAATCGAGTTACCGACTGTCGCTGTTTTACTACCGTCTTCCATATCTTCGTCAAAATTGATCTAAAAAAGAATAACCATGTTAATTACCCATCAACCGGAAGATGAAAGCAGTAAATTAATTCAATCGTACTTCGGCAGCGCTCGATTTTAATGCTTCCTTTTGTTGTAATTTTCTCGCTCTGCTTAAAGCAAGTTGTAAATCTTTATCGTCTTCTTCGTCATTTTCTATTTTAATTTTACTCGTGTCGACAGGCAAAGGAACTATAAAAAAATTAGGATCATTTTTACAAACGTTATTAAGTGTGAAAAAATAACAAATAGACGAGGCTTACGTGGTAAATCATCAAAATCTAAATCATCGTAATCCATAGGTTCTTCTTTGACTTCTTCTTTAACCTTGGATCTGCTTGAAGCAGGCCTCCTTTTACCGATACCTTTAAGCGCAGGGTCTTCTTCGGGTTCTTCTTTCGTTGGAAAACCTCGTAACAGATCGTCCGCTTTTAATATCTTCTTGCGAATTTTTCTCACCTGTTTGATCAACAATTTAAAAATATTGCTCGACAAAGTTTCGATGAAATTATGAAAATATTACTTTTTTCTTGGTTTTCTTGAATTTAACTTGCATTTCTTGCTCGGTGAAGTACTCGGAAACTGGAGTTAAGGCCATAGATAGGGTTTCTAATCGTTTGCCAATATGCCGTTCTTGTAATCGTTTACGGATGGCTTCTTTTCGAGCGTCTTCTTCCATCTTAGCCGTCACTCCTGATAAACGGATACGAATAAATTAAGAATAATTAGAAATTTATTCATTTATATTATTAAAGTATGAAAATTTACCAACCTAATTTGAAACTAGCTTTCTTTTCTCCATCTATTTCTTCGTCATACTTTTTGAGTACTTTTTTATTATCATCAAGAAGTTCTTCTTCTAGTTCAGCACTATCGTCGTAAGCGTTATAACCAGGCTTTCGTTTCCTTCTATCGATATTCTAAGGGGAAAAAATTAAATACCTAAGTATTTCAAATTCCCATGTCCTTCATCAAATATGAGAGAAATAAATCCACTTCCAGGTTACCTTTTTATATCGTTCATCGTCTTGAATATTTACGTTAACTAAAGTATCTTCTTCATCTTCTAGTACTCCTTTATCTTCTAGTGTTAAAATGACATCACGTCCTTCAACAAAATTTTCCTAAGAAATTAAGTAATATTTTAGGAATACGATGGAAAAACGAAGAACTAGATAAAAATATTCACTTACAGAAGAGTGTCCAACTTTGAGTCCTCGCAGGTGTTTAGAAGTGTACATGAATTTCTTTTGGACCCTTTTGTCTTCTTCTATTAGATCACCGATACCGAAAACTTCATCCAATGCATCCAGTTCTTTAGCCTACAAACAAGTAATACACACTAAATACAACCATTAAATTGTTCAAAAAATGCATAATTTACATAAATTATACATGATTAGAAAATATGACACTATTATTAATACTAATTTCAGATAACAACATACACATCAAATTATTCAACTTTTTTTCTCTAATTCAAGTACCTATTCATCTAAGATAAAATAGATCAAAGCATATTTAAACAAGATACCTACTTTTTTTTCAGCTTGCTCTTTCTCATTTACAATTTTCCTATTTTTTTCCACCCATTTGGATACATCTTCATCTGAATCACTTTCACCTAAAGTCTTGACACTGGCCAGTTTCTCTTCCAATAAACGTTTTTCTCGTTTCAGGGCAAGTTTTTCTTTTAGCTTTTCGTTGTAAGTCTTCGTAGAAATATTTTCTAACAAGTAACGAAATATTCAAAACGGTTGTTAAAGTATCGAAACTGAAAGTAAATCACCAAACTTACCTGCTGGTTTGTGTACAAATTCTCCCATATCGGTACCTCCAAATGTTTCTTTTTTTTCTTTATCATTTTCTTGAGGTTTAGCAGAATTTACCTCCAATGGTTTCAAACCTAATTTTAGTCGAAGTCTGTTTGTATCTTCGATCGATAAAGAGGCTTCAGCAGATGAATTTGTGGTAGCTCTGTCACGAGATGACGACGCTGGTGGTGGTGAAGGTGATCTCCGGCGAATAACCGGAGGTGGCGGTGGTGAAGTGTGAGATTGCTTTGATCTTTTTGGAGGTGGCGGCGATGGGGAAACATGTCTTGAAATTTTCGGCGGCGGAGGTGTAGTTACAATAATTACGTCGTCGCTATCTGTAACACGTAGCAAAATTGAAGTAGCATTGCGTGGTAGTTTGTTTTCTATCAATTAATATGAAATAAGAATGATTCAATATACTTGAGCTGTCGTAATCATCAATTACAATTGATTTAGCGGTGGAGCGTTTCTCTTTCTTATCTTTACTGTGTTTTTTGTGGTGGCGTCTTTCTTTCTCGTATTCCCGTTCTGATGATTCCGAACTACGATTATGTTTCCTTTTCTTTGACTTATGCTTGTGTTTGTTTGATCCCATGATTAAGCACTATACGATTATACAAAATTTAATGGTAAATAATTAATTAATCTGTTATTATTACACCACAACCATTTTACTAGTTCGCATCTTTTTCGACGATTACAAAAAAATGTTGTTAATTGTTTGTTGGAATTCTACAGAATTCCTTCAATGCCAATTAACCAGTGTTGTTCAACTTGTAAAATTAAAAACTTTAAAGTTTTGTTTTAAAATAAAAAAATTGAAAAAAAAATTGAAAATTTTCGCATTTATCCCTCTCAAATTGATTATTCTTGGAAACTCTCATTTCATAAGAAATTTTGTTAAATTACAATAACTTCTAAATCCAAATTTACAACAAATAATATGAAAATAATAATTTATCAAAAATTTGTAATTGAAAAATAGCCACATTCCACATTTGACAGTGTAGCTCATTGATTTTTACAGTGTTACTTTTCTATAAAAATTAAATTTGACAAAAGTCCAAACTTTTTACTTTCACAATTATTTTCACAGGTGAAGGGGAAATAATTTCAAAAAATGAAAATTTCTTTGATTTTTAATTTTTATACACTTACAAATACAATAATATTCAATGTACTCAATTACCATCATTATTCGAAAAAATATAATAATAAATATTTCACTCATCACTCATCACTTCATCAGTCATCACAAATTATTAATTAAATAAAAGTACGTTTTAATTTTACGAAAAAGGAAACAATGATTCAGTGATATGATAAAATTTTACCCGGTTGTGAAGTGAAAAGAAATTGCACTTTGAATATTGTGATTTTGACTTTGAAAATTATTTTAGAAGGTTATATAAAATTATTTTTATTAATAATTAAGTAATTAATTGTGTTTCTGAAGTATTTAAATCTGTGTAAAATGGCTTTCAATTTCAATAAATTGAGCATCGATGCCGTTGATTTGAATAACCAACGAGTACTGATGAGGTGAGTTGATAAAAAATATACAACTTTACCTATGGATGCATCAGCTTAAAGCTCCTGTTTTAAGCGCAGTTGATAACTTTTCCTAAAGTTTCTTGCTTTAAAAAATAATTATTCTATTCTAGACAAAACTTGGCATTTCCCGATTCCGTCAAATAATTGCATTCGTCAACAGCGTATCTAATTGAAGGATACACGTGATAATATATATTTCTCTTTTCAGAGTTGATTTCAACGTACCTCTCAACAGTCAAGGTGAAATAACGAACAATCAGCGTATCGTTGCTGCCCTCGATACCGTTAAATATGCGCTAGAGAAGAAAGCCAAATCTGTCGTTCTTATGTCACATCTTGGCAGACCGGATGGTTCGAAAAAAATGAAATACACTATGAAACCGGTTGCGAAAGAATTAGAAAAGTTATTATCGAGGTGTGTACATTTTCATCATTTGGGAAATCTCCTCATTGTACTGAATTAACGAAACGTCGAATTCGTTTTCAGAGAAATAACTTTCTTGAATGATTGTGTCGGTCCTGAAGTTGAAGCTGCATGCGCTGATCCTAAACCAGGATCGGTTATATTATTAGAAAATTTACGATTCCATGTTGAAGAAGAAGGTAAAGGTGTTGATGAAGCTGGAAACAAAGTGAGATTTTTTCTTCGATATCCAAAAAGAGCGCAGTAGTTCATAATTACGAGTATTTATCCTTCGTTTACAGACTAAAGCTAGTCCAGAAGCTGTCAAAGCATTCCGTGAATCTTTAAGGAAGTTGGGAGATGTTTATGTAAATGATGCTTTCGGTACTGCTCACAGAGCTCACAGTTCCATGATGGGAGAAGGTTTCTGTACCAGGGCTTCCGGATTCTTGTTGAAAAAAGAATTGACATATTTCGCCAAAGCTTTAGAAAATCCAGAAAAGTAAATAATTTCTAATAAATGCACGTTGCATAAATATTGATTATATTACGTTATATGATACTAATTAATTTTCCGTTGAAGGCCCTACCTAGCTATCTTAGGTGGTGCCAAAGTAGCCGATAAAATTCAACTCATTGAAAATCTACTCGATAAGGTCACTGATATGATAATTTGCGGTGGAATGGCGTACACTTTCTTGAAAGTTCAAAAGAACATGAAGGTATTCAAAAATATAATCATCGTTATCAGTTATCACTCTATTTTTAAAATATTCCCATTCACGCTCAATGTCGTTATAGATTGGCCAATCACTTTTTGATGAACAAGGATCGAAAATCGTGCCAAAATTATTTGATAAAGCTGCCGCCAAAGGTGTGACGATATACTTGCCGGTTGATTTCACAATCGCCGATAAATTCGACGAAAATGCCAATTGCTCGTCGGCTACCGTAGAAGCTGGCATTCCTGATGACTGGATGGGATTAGATATTGGTCCCAAGTCTGCCGAACTTTTACTAGAACCGATCAAAAAAGCTAAACTTATCGTATGGAATGGGTAAATATGCGTTTTTTACGTCACCTAAATAGTTATGTCAGTATAAATAAAACGAAATCGTCTTCTTGCAGCCCTGCTGGTGTTTTCGAATTTGAAAAATTCGCCTGCGGTACAAAAGCAATTATGGATGGCGTTGTCGAAGCTACAGCTAAAGGAACGACCGTAATCATCGGTGGTGGCGATACAGCAACTTGTGCAGCTAAATGGGGCACTGAAGATAAAGTCAGCCATGTCAGTACCGGTGGTGGTGCTAGTTTAGAGCTCTTGGAAGGTAAATAATCGTTAAATTGTGATAGATTTTGCGATATAAAGGATTGCTGAATTGTTTATTCGTTTTCAGGCAAAGAATTACCCGGTGTAGCTGCTCTTTCGGATGCATAAATTTGAACAAATTAATATTACATTTTTTGTATGCACGCTTCATTCACTGACGTGTAAAATCACTCGCCTGTGCTTCTACTTTCTAAGTATAAGTTTTCCATTATTTTAGAAAGTATATATTATGTTACCGTTGAAATCTTCGTTTATTTATTATTCGATTTACGTGCAAAGTTTTCTTCATACCAAATATTATGTAATGTGTAAAAAATTCCAAAAATATTGGCTAAATTAAATGCTTTAAGAGTGATTTGTTTTTATTCAATTTTTACGAAAAAAGTATATATTTTTTAGGGTTTTTATGGTTTTTTGAGAAAATTATGAAAAATTTATTTTTGTTTTTCACGTGAATAATTAACGGTTGATATGATAATAATTTTTTTCCTTTCGGATTTTTGTAAACAAAATAAAAATTGAAAATAACAATTTTTTCCAAATAAAATAAAAATAGGTGATTGAAATCAAAATTTTTTCCAATTGTATTGTATCATTAAATTAAAGTTATTATTGGCTAGTTAATTAATACTTGTAAATCTTTCGAAGCTCGTACGTGAAAATGTCGCGCTTGCAAAATTTTTATCATCGATAAATAACAATAATTCAAGCTCTGAAAATGGATTTAGGACTAACGACGTTTCTTTTTCTCATTATAAACTGTGTCTTGATGGTAAGACTTTGCTTAATTCACCAGTATATTTCTTCGTTTAGTTGATCGATCCGTGTATGATCTAGATTTTAGGTATAGTGAGAATCGTGATAGCAATAATTCTAGCGGTTATTTCCATATTCGCATTTGCACATTTGAAAGAGGCGAGTTTTTGCGCTTATATCAGTAATGCCGTCATTTATGGTATGAACGAAGAAGCTATCTTCGTTTTGGGTATTTTGGCAGGAAATAAGAACAACGTGCGATTTCTGAATACGGTTTGTATCAGTTCACAAATTCCTACCTATCAATAAAATTAATAAATACTATATGTAGTATCCACTGATAAGCATTACCTTTGTGTTGATAACTTTGTTTTTTTTTTTGAAATTTTTACAGTATCAAGCTTTAATTTTAATTTTAATGATATCGAAATTTTTTTCACTGCATCAATTAAATCAAATGGAAGATCGTATAAAGCTAGATATGACTTTATCCATAACTGATGCGATGTCTGACCAAAGGGCCAAGATTACTACATCTTCGAAAGCTGACGATATACAACGTAATGTAAGCATAGGTTCTTATTTCAAATGTATCAAACGCCATTTACATTTTTGCTATTCTAACAATCATCAATAGTTCCAATGTTGCGGTACAGACGGTCCCCAATTTTGGACTCAAAAAAATAACTCGTTTCCTTTACCGGCATCGTGTTGTCCGGATAAAGTACAGACTTGCGATGATTCCAGGACGTACAAAGAAGGATGTACAAACAAAACGATTGCGAAGTTGCCGCATCGTATATTTGAAATATACCGTTTGTCGATGATACCAGCGTTCGAGGTAAGGTTACCTACGTATGTAACGAATTTTATATTACAGTAGTCGGAAATTGTAATTTTTGCTCATTTTTGGTAACTTTTTGCCATTTTATTGTGATTGTAATTTTTTTGAAATTTTTGCTTTTATTATTCAGTTCCTTTTTAAGATAAAATTTTCAAAAAGAGGTGAGAATTGCTTCTCAGAGAAGCCCATGAAAAATAAATAACAAAATTTTCTCCAAAAAATTTGTAACAAATATTTGGAAAAGATACCTACAAATGAAAAAAATGAAAAAAAAATCAGGTACCTAAACCTATCCTACGAGGTATTTTGAAAAAAAAAATGGAAAAAATCTCTAAACTATATGAAAAAAACGACAAAAAATATTAAGTTTTTTTCTGAAAAAAACAAAAAAAAAATTACGAATTGAAATTTTATTGAAAAACTCATTTGAAAATTAAAGAATAAAAT
>FIZV01043341.1:0-11617 GCA_900050545.1 Trionymus perrisii | reverse complement strand
GGTGGGTTGAAGGGAGTGCACTGGTTGCGGAACACCCTGTATGTACTTATACTTACTTAATACCTATGCATTTTTTTTTTTTTTTTTTTACTTCAGTATCTACATTATTATTTTCATCATAGCTCGATTTTGAGACACATCAATGCCAGAGTTAGTTCGGAAAATGTATGAAACATATTTAGATATCAATTTATTCTCCGCTAGAACGTAAATTGCGATAGGTACCTATTTTGGTTTTCAGTTTACATACTTATAAACTTTCATTAATAAAGAAGTATTTTCGCATTTAGAAGTATCTTAGCTGTCATGGAGAGATTATTTTGTATCACTTTATCGCATTTTCAATTTACCACGTGCTTTAGTTCCTACAGAAATATGAACTGCCATTTTCAATACAGTATTCACTTCGATGAAAATTTTATTTTATTCGTGTAAACTTTCAAACGCATATAAAGCTCACCGAGGTAGATTTCTCTGTGAAGTGCAAATTTTAAGTGGTGACGTTTAAAGAAATCCCATTGAGACGTTACACACTCTTGCAGAAATTGCTTTTGTTTTTGAAGAAATTTAATTCCATTCTATAGGAAGAAACATTTGTACAATCTCTTTTCAAAACTGCTAGCTGTAAACTTACCCAAGCTGTAATGAAATTTCAACCTTAACGATATAAAAGCATAATGGCTATTAGGCGGTTATTTAGTGCAACTTGAACTTTTTTACACAAGTGAAATATATTCCCCTGGTGCAAATTCTAATATGGTCAAGAATAGAGTCGCGGGATATTGAATACAATGATACGCACCTGCAGCCACCGTTGAAATTGCTGTGGCTCGGTAGTTTCGTCGCAGTGATATAAAAATCTACTTTATAGCATCATTATGCAATTTCATTAAAAATTTTACTCGGTCATTTGAATTTCAATAATGTTTTTAATTATTGCTCATCGCATCATATGAATTACAAATTTAACGAGTCGGCAAGAAAGGAAAAAACTAAACCCTATTTGTTACATTCGCCTATCACTTGACAATAAATTGGTCTAAAAAAATGTTGACGATGTTCTATTCATTCATGTTTACGTACAAATGTTTTTTGAACCTAGATTCTACATCTGCTCAACTTTTCGAATTCATTTCACACCTGTCAACTAATCAAAGTAAAGAGAAACCTTTAGTGGAGAATGGAGATGTGCAATTGTGCATGCTTGTGTCATTGCTATACGAGACCTTGTCAAAAAAGGTATTCGTATCGTAGTAGGTCTGATGAGTTCTTCTAGTTATCAATTTTAATGACCTTTTATGTAGGTATTGGGTTGGATATTTCAGTAGGTAGGTAATTATATTTTTTTCATTAAAAAATTAGAGAGATGTAAGGCAGGCAAATGATTTTGCTCTTGAACTTAAAATTTAAAAATCTATTTTTTCAATTACACCCTTTAAAAAATCATAGAAGATTTGGTAGGTATTCACGAGCTTACGTGAATTATTTTTCTTCAACTTTTATACCTACTTAAAATAATAATTGAAAAGCGTCAGATAACGACTTTTCGTTGAAATTGCTACATTTTAGATTAGATTTCGTATCCCAAGAAATGTTATCCTTATTTGGAATTGAAGTAGGTAAGGGCCATCGTGAATTCGGCAAACGCGTCGTATATAAAAATCTTTTATCAAAACATTTTTGCGAAAAGATTTCGTTGCAAAATACGTCATTATCAACGTTAATCTGCGAAAAAGAAATTTCAAAAGCTTTTATTTATAAACGTTTAGCTACACTATAACCGCAACTCATGCAGAAACGAAAGTGCGCCAGGTGGGATAAGAATTACAAAAATTTATTTCAAACCACTGTAGCAAAAACACGCTTGAAGAAGGAGATGCACGATTCAAGGTATTGAAGCGCTGCTTATTGGCAGGCGGCTATGATGGGGGTTAACAATCGAATTGTTGAAATTTCGAAAACGTTTTGCGTGAAAAATTGTAATCGAGTTCGCTGCCTAAAGTAACAAATCAAAACCTGCGCAAAATACCAAATAATTTTGACACAAAATTTAATTTGCCTGCCATTAACTTTGTTCTCATTTCTTACAGTCGTAATCATACTCAAGCAATCAATCAATCGAAACAGAAATCATATCTACAAAATTTCAAATTCAAATAGAATTGACGCCGTATAGAAAACTCGCGATATGCGAATATTTATGGTCAAATTTGTTTTGAGATAAATGTTCCAAAAATTCTCAGCTTCACATAGTTATTATAGCCCTATGAACTATTTTGATTCATAATAATTATTCAAGCAAATACTTGCATAGGGGTTTGGTACAGTCCCAAAAAAAACTTAAAGGCAACTACATTGTCGAAAGCAATTTTGTAACTGAATCTTAATCTAGAGTTAATACGGAGTGGAGGGGGGCATGAGTCGATATAACATTTCATTTTTTTAAATGCTTCCTTTTTTCGAGGATCCAGCCACTTTTATTGAAATTTTCTCATAACCGTTCCTGTGGCCGCATTTGAATTTTTTTAGAAATTTATTTATATAGGTATTACAAAGATTTCAAATGGAGCTCCTCCTTTTGTAAAGAAATTTAAAATCATCACATAATTTACATATGCAGGTAGTATTCACATTTGTTGGGAGGAAGGAGACAAGGAGTCCAATCGTAGTACAACAGAGCTGAGAGCACTTCAATTACTCCCCCCCCCCCAAAAAAAAAGTTTAAAAAAATTATAAAATATTTTGATCATTTCTTAGAAATGAAGTAGGTACCTATAACAAATATTTCAACAAATGAAATAAAATTACATTTATTTCCAAACAATGCTTTCGATCCATGGAATAAAGAATGATACCCTAGTGTAAACTCCAGGAGTATCTGGAAGAGCGCAGTTCTCTCCAAATGACACGATACCAATTTGTTTATAAATGGGGACAGTCGTACATCCAGCATTGTAATTTACAATTTGTAAAGGACCTCCGGAATCTCCCTGGTTATTATCCAAAAAAAGTATTAAGCAGAAAAATTAGATCATAGAATAATGTGACATAATTACAATTAGGTACATAAGTCCTTATTTATGACAAAGATTACATGCTTACTTGACACGAGTCTCTTCCTCCTGGAGCGTATCCTGCACAGATCTGAGTACTAGCGTTAAATCCATTTGGTAGTTTTGACCCTCGGTACAACGAATCGCATTGTTCACTTCTTTGTAAATCCATTTCTACACTCAAAAGCTGTGGGCTACCAACTTCACCTAAATACCGAATTTTTTTTAATAGATACCCTTATTGTTATTTGAAGTAGGTAAAGTGAATTTTTTTAGATCATGAAATATAGTTAGGTATACAAGGACTAACCGTATCCTGTGGATCCCCATCCAGCGACAGTAACATTTTGATTAGGAAGAGCTTGAAAAATATTCAAGCATATCGGTCTGATGTATTCGGAAAATGAATCTAGGTTTTTGAATTTGAATAATGCAATATCATTATATTGAATAGGATTTTTATAATTAGGATGTACAATAACTTGGATAATAGGCATATCAACAACTCTGGAATCTTCACCAGTAGTAGCCAAATTCAATTCACCCAATCTTATCCATGTTGGAGTACCTCTGGGAACACAATATATTTCATGATTAAGTTGGTTATCTATCGAACTTTTAATAAGAACATCATGACTCAAAATTGAATACCAATGACTTACTCATTGGAAGTAACACAATGCGCAGCACTCATTACAAAGTTATTACTTATTAAAGTACCACCGCATAACCATTTGACCTCTGAATAATCACCATATCCGATTAAAGCCTTGAAAAAAGTTTAAGGTTATTTTTAAATCTAGCCTTGCTTAATAAATATTGATCCATCTTTTACCATGTGAGGGTATTCCTTTGGTTTTGATTGTCTTCCTCCCACAGCACTGATTCCAACTGTGGTTTCTGAATCTTTAGGTGTTAATAGCTATGATAACAATATTTCATTACATACTTAAATCTATCTACTTGAATTATTCAAAGGAGTTTGCATAGTGCTGTTAGACGCGGATCCATGAAAAAGTTTAAATATTTCCAAAAAAGAAAGTCTTAGGTTTTGAAACCAATTAGTATTTACCTCTCAGAATGCTTATTATGGATCCGCACCTATGCACAAAAGTGTTTTAAACATCATACGAGTACTTTCTTATGTTTCACCTTTTGAGTTTGCTGATTGACTGCAGAAGTAGATTTGTTAGACACACTGGATACAGACTGAACATCCCTTTTTGCACTTCGTTGCAATGTCAAGATGCCATTGCATGCTTGTGTAGTGTATCCATTACACACTGTAAACATAATGTTACACCTGTACCTATAGTACATGATCCACGTTCAATATTATTATGAGGCATGAAAACAAATTCTTACTGCGTTCCGTCTTGATCCCACTGTATGCAGGAGTTTGAAATATAACATCACGCCGCGAAATTCCTTCATAATAATTCAAATATCCACCAAATGTGGTGAATAACACATTATCGGTAAAAGTTCGATAAGTTGAATTTAAAAAAACGAGCATAAACTTCTTACAAGTACCTACTTAATACATTAGTTTATAAGAGAAATACAAAAGTATTCTAATTGAGCTTACCTGCTGCTTCGCAGAAAAAAATCACGCAAGATGATAAGTAAATTAAATAAAACGTATTCCCATTGAAAAATTCCATGATTTAGTTTTTTAGAAATAAGTAACTTTATGAGCGTCACAATATACTATTCATGTTCACAAGTTTGCATAAACACAACAGTAAGGTAATAAGCGAAGAATAAAAAAAATGATCATAAGATCGACGTTCGCTTCACATTATGTTGAATCTAAAATCCGAAATTCCGAATGAAAATAATGATTGTAATAATGGGAAACCCGAAACAAGTTTTGCTAGCACATGCCTACCTCAATTTATAAATGACGTCAACTGTGATGTTACACCGACGCCATGTTTTTAATCTGACCTCATCTCGTAATGAGTATGTAGGTATATAACAACTATAGATGCAAATATGTATGGTACCTTGCTACAGACGTAATTACTTGTTAATATATATAGTTTTTTTTTTTTTATAAATAGTATCCTTCGATCATAGCATCTCCACTGAATTTTTATGTACCTACATGTATTGTGATTGCTTTGAAATTATTTAGAAATTTTTATGAGCTGGAGTTGAGTTGAAGTACCGACGCATGTCTAGGTAGATAGGAGGTAAACATATACGTACCTATATATTATTTAGTACCCATCATTTTAATTCTGAACTTGAAGAATGAAAAAATTTTTTGAAGAGAAAATTTCTCCTGACAGTTTTTTTTTTCAATGTGATTTCTTTCTCAATTCTTTTCCCCTCAGAATTGTTTTTTTTGATCATGGTATTCAGCTAACAAGGGAACCTCTTGAACCCACTGGCCACTGGTTTGAAATCGAATAAAACTTAGATATTCGGAAAGAGCATGTACAAAGTATCACAAAACCAAAATTTTAGCTGCCCAATTTCATTTTTCGATTTTTGAAGAATTTTTGAAAATTGAAAACTAACTTTTTCCCACCAAGAATGTGAATTACGTATTCGAAAAGGAGTAAGTAATTCTTTACCGAAATAAATTGATTTCCTAATTAATATATCGACCCCTTCCCGAATTCGATGTTGAAAGTTTTCAGCAGTTCTGGAGCCTCCAGGAAGATTTTGGATCTCTCCGTTAACCTTAAAGTAAAAAAATTATTTTAATTAAAAAAAAAATTTCATGCCCTCCTCTTAAAACACTACTCCACCAAAATATGTCAGAATTATAACCACCTACAAATGAAACCTATCTACACATACCTATATCCTAGTTTTGTAAAAGGAAGTATAAAAAATGATTCAATTCAACTTATGAAATCAAATTATATTCAATTCCAAACAATGCTTTCAATCCATGAAATAAAAAATGACACCCTGGTGTATACTGCAGGAGTATCTGGAAGAGCGCAGTTCTCTCCAAATGACACAATTCCAACTTGTTTATAAATGGGTACTGTCGTGCATCCACCATGGTAATTCACAATTTGCAAAGGACCTCCGGAATCTCCCTGATTATTGAACACAATATCATTCAAATTTAAAAATGTTTCAAATTTTAAAGATTTACTGCAACTAATAATTTTTCCAATTCTTCATTTAAAATCGAAAAATTTATTGAACTATGAAAATGGATCCAATTTATAAAAATTACTAAATTTTAAAGATTCACTTGATTAAAAAAAATATATAGGTATTTTAAATTTGAAAAATTGATCAAACTTCAAGAATTTATTAAAACTAAAAAATTGACAAAATTTTAATTTTCATTAAATTTTTAAATTATTGGAAAAATTTAAAAATTTATCAATTGCTGTGGCCCGGTAAGGGCGATCAAACGGCTCCCAAAACGAATTTCAAAAATTTTTCAGGTTTTCCATTTGCAATAGTAAAATATTTGTTTGATTTTACAGAGTATCAGAAATTTTTTACCTCGTCCCTGGGATCTGGTGCCTCGAAATATGCGATTTTAAGCTTAAAAATTCCAACTCCGCGAATTTTCTATCGATATTCACCAAACTTGGCATATACGTAGAAAGAAATACTCAAGGGTTGTATTGGGAAATTTTTGTACATTTTTCACAGTGCTAAAATTACCTTGAAAACGAATTTGAAAGTTTCAAATCACCCTGGGAAGATAGTTTTGGATTACCTATTCTACATTTGATAAATTTTGAAATTTTTCCCAGTGTTTAATTTTTAATAAATACAGAACACTTAATTTCTTTTAATTTTGAAAATTGATCCTACTTCATTAATTTTTTTATTAAAATTTAATGGAAAAATTTTCAAAGAATCTCTAAATTTTTTTAAAAGTTTTAAAAGTTAGGTACCAAAATTCTATTTTTATTGAATTCTAAATTTTTTTTTCAAGTTTGAATTTTTACTAAATAAGTAAATTAAAAAGTTTCTATAAATTTTTCAAAATAAAAATTAATTAGTTACGAGTAGATAGGTACTCTGAATTATTCACTTACTTCACAAAAATTATACTTAGGTTTGCTTACTTGACACGAGTCTTTTCCTCCAGGAGGGTATCCTACACAGATCTGAGTACTTGCATTAAATCCATTTGGTAATCTTGGTCCTCGATATAACAAATCACATTTTTCACCCCTTTGCAAGTTTAATTCCACGCTCAAAAGATGGTCGCTGCCCATTTCACCTGTGTGATACTTAATAAAATTGCCGATTTGATATTGTCACCACAATTTATAAAACATATTCAGTTATACCATAACCAGTGGAACCCCATCCGACAACAGTGACCTTTTGATTTGGTAGATCTTGAAAGATATTCAAGCAAATTGGCCTAATGTAGTTAGAAAATGTAATAACGCCTTGGAATCTGAATAATGCGATATCATTATATTGAATAGGAGGTTTATAATCCGGATGCACGATAACTCGAGTAATCGGAAAATCAGTTGTTCTAGCATCATCGGTTGTAGTTGCCAAATTCAGTTCGCCCAATCGTACCCATGTTGGATTTCCTCTATGAAAGTCACGCATGGTTTATAATTATTGAACTTACGAAATAACTTCAAGTACTGCATAAAATAAGCATAGGTTACTCGTTGGATGAAACACAATGTGCGGCACTCAGTATAAAGTATTCACTTATCAAAGTACCACCGCATGACCATCTGATCGCCGAATATCTACCGAATCCAATCAAAGCCTTTGAAAAAATCATATGTTACTTTTGTTTATATTTTGGCCATGCTTGGTAAAAAATCACACAAATTTTTACCATGTGGGGGTATTCTTTTGGTCTTGCTAATCTTCCTCCCACAACATCAATATTAGATTCATGAATCTCTTTCGCTGCAGTTGAGTTCTCAAGCAGTGTTAATTCCCCATAAATTGAATTATCCAGCTGTAACGACAACATTTCATTACAATTGCTTATTTTTGGATATTATTCCTAGGGTGCTGATCCGTAAATACGAAAATATTCTAAAAAAATATTGTATAACTTTTTTTACCTTGGGAATACGATGACCTATTTCCAATTTTGATAATCTTTCTGTTGCGGTAGAAACTTGAAGTTGATCAGCATTGTTTGCTTCAGTAGAAATACTTGATGAACTCGACATACCACTACCTACTACAATTTTTCGCCGAGTCAGGACTCCATTGCAAGCTTGTGTAGTGTATCCATTGCACACTGTAAGATATTTTCACGAATTTCATGTCTAGGTAATAGGTACCTACCTATCTATTTCAATTTATTAAAATAATATTTAGTAGGTATCGAAAATTTTAAATCTTACTTACTGCGATCTGTTTTGACTCCGCTGTATGCAGGTGTACGAAATACTACATCACGACGGGAAATTATTTTATAATTGGAATTCTCATCTAAGTTAGATAAGTACATACCTATAACACATTTTCAGTTAAAATTCAGTGCAATAATTTATGAAAAGTACGAAAAAATATAACTCATAATAATAATATACTAATGCATTGTTTTATGAACGAAACTCAAAAAGTATCCAACTTCAACTTACTCGTTTTGGTTTTAGTTGCTACGCAGAAAAAAAACACGTGACAAAAAAAAGATAAAAAATAAACCCTACGTTTAGTGAAAAAAATCATGTTAATTATTTTCTAAAATGACTTTACAATACGGAATGTCAGTGTTCTTTTCAGTTTCACAATTGTTTGCTCACGCCAGCGTGATGTCCGGAAAGCTATGGAATAAAAAAAAATTGACCATGCGATGATCGCATAAGTAATCTAGGTAAAATAGAAAAACCACTTATAGGGACATAATTATCGCAAAGATGAGAAAATCAAATCAAGTTTCCCCAGCACATGTCTGCTTCAATACGTACATTTATGATGTCATTTACCAAGTAGGTAAGCATAACAACTGTGTGGCCCACCTACACATTTTTAAAATCTCTTTCCGGGCGCACCAGGGAATTTCAATTGTTACCAAAATTATCAATTACCTATATAGTTTAAACTCGAATATAATTGAACATACATGTAGTTTGTACATAGATTCAGCAAGAGAAGCTTCATAATTAAAGAAGGTAGGTACCCCAAAAACATATTTTTTGAAATTCAATTTTACCCTCTTTTCTTAACTTTGATGGACCCCACATAAATTTATGAATCATATACTTATATGCAATCTAAAAACAACAATAACAACGCAAATACCAAAAAATATGTACTTATAAGGATTTTCAATGTGAAAGAACGATAATCATCTATACCTGCTAAATTAACAACGCCATCCTAATTGAAGTTAGAAGACGAATTTATCGCGTTAACAATATATTACCTAGGGGGAGGGGCAGCGTGAACAAGCGTTCACCGTAATCAATTAACCAACGTAACATTTGCCTTCACCGCAGAAGCGAAAACTAATAATACCTAACACTTGTAAACATAAAATTCAAATTTATTCCAACAAATTCAACTCTTCCGCGTTATTATCATAAATCGAATCCGAAATAACGTAAATTAATCAAAAATGTTTAAAATTACCTTTTTTGATTGAAACTGAAAAAAAAAATAATAAAATAACAGAGGAAAATACTTACAGGAGACGAAGAATTCGTCGATGCATTAAATTACTCAGGATATTTTGGAAAAAATTAAATAATTTTATATTCGTCGACGATAAAGCTTAAAATTAATAACAAAAACGCCCAATTTTTTAATTTTTTTTTTTTATCAATTTCCGTTCGTTGCTTTTTCTTAATTTTCTGAAACGAAAGATATAAACGCGACGGGTGAGACGGTGTGCGGAAGTTCTTAATTAGAGGAGCAGTTCCATATCAAAGAATACGTTCTGATAGGGAGAGCGCGAGAAGCGGTGGCAAAGCGCCAAATTTACCGCCTTTTCATTTTACAAATAAAGTGACGTAGAGTGACGTCGTCGCATCTTGAAGCAAAAACCAGCTTGCCGATTTACTTTTACTTAGACTGGAACGTTTTTTCGCCAGATCGATTCCTCATTGTGGGAAAGATAAATGAACTGGGTACGTATAGCTAGGTTTTTGAACTTGTGTGGGCTTGTCGTAAAATAGAGGTGTTATAGTTTTTATAGAAAAGTTCTAACTTTTTAAGCTGTTTAAATTTTTCTAATTTTTTTTTTTCAAAAACAGATTTAAAATTTTTTTTTTTTAAATGCTTTTTTAGAGGAAAATTTTAGGTGATTTTCGATTTTCGAAAAATCAACTGTAAGATTATACCAACCCAAGGATGCGAGTTTTACGTACTTACATGTAACTAAAACTACATTTTATATCTATAATCATGTGTACTTACCACTTGGTACGTATATAATTCAACAAGACTTAAAACCATGAACAGCAACTCAGCAGCAATTTAGTCGTGCTTGAGCTACATCCAAAATTTCAAAAATAAAAAGATGATTACTCTACCTATACAAACCTCAGAAAATGCACAAATTAAAATATACACGCATTAAATAAATTATTTACGTATAGGTATGTGTAAAATCTCAGCATTTTCAGAAAAAATTTCAACTAAATTTTCTAAAGAGAGAAAAAATTCTGAACTTCCTTGAAATGAAAAATACCAAAAATTATTAATTTTTTAAGTAAAAAAAAAAGAGTAAAAATCTTTTTTTCTTTTCTGAAGAAAGCTGAGGAAAAAAATTGTTCAAATGTTTTGGAGTAGGTATCTACTATCTACGAGTAACTTTTTTTTGCTAGTTGAAAAAATTCCGACTTTTTGAGAAAAAAACAACTTTTTTATCCTCAATTTTTTGGGGTAGTTTTTTTTCGAATTTTTTCGTATCAAGTACCAAAGTGAAATAACTAAAATTTTTGGTTGACCTAATTTTACTTTTTAAGGGCAAAAAAAGAGTATCGTTCAGAAATATAGAAAAGTCAGAAAGTTGATAATTCACATTGACACTTTTTGAAGGAGGGGAGGGCTTTTATGGAATAAATCGAAAATTACATTTTTTGAAGAACTGTAATTACATATACGTACTTGTATTTTTTCTAAATTCGAGTGCTAAATTTTTTTTTTAATTCAGAGGATTTTTTTTCACATTTTCAAAAATTATTGAATTGTCTAAAATTCTACAATGTCTACGGATTCACAAAATAATTTATTTTTCAAAAATTATCAAATTTATAAAAATCGTCAGTTTCTCAAAAACTAACCAAATTTTCAAAAATTATTAAATTATTGAAAATTGCCGAATTTTAAAATTTTTTTAATTTTTAATGATCCAATAATCTTCCGAAATTGTAAATTTTCAAAAATTATTAATTTTTCAAAAATAGCAGAAAATTTTCAAAAATCATCATCTTTTCAAAAATTGTTACATTTCCAAAAATTATTAAATTTAAAAAAACGAAAACATTTTCAAAATTGCCAAATTTTCCAGAATTGTAAATTTTTAAAAAATGACAAATTTTCCAAAATTATTGAACTTTATAAAATTCTCTGATTCACAAAAATTATTGATTTTTCAAAAGTCATTATATTTCAAAAAATTAATCAATTTTAAA
>FIZV01043339.1:0-12083 GCA_900050545.1 Trionymus perrisii | reverse complement strand
TTTGAATGTGATCGTCTCTGTGACGTCATGTCCATCTTATTCCGAATACAGTATAGAATCACTGTTTCTCGAAGACGAAAAGGCTGGCGACTTTTCCATCGACGTATTGGTTTTAGTCGATTTTTCGAGCAAACAGAGAGTATTACGACTACTCATACCCTCTTGTTGGAGTTTAAATCATTGCTGACTTCACAGGTAATCGTATCAGCGGAGCTATCGGATTCGTCTTCGCTGGCAATGAAATTAACTTCGTAATATTCACCATCTGTAGTTTCAGCATAGGCTACCTCGTTACCTAAGAAATGGACAGAACCTTTTTTAAACGATGGTAATTTCTTCATTTCGGATTTGGATTTCGATTTATCTACTTCTTTTTTATCGAACAATTTATCCTTGGAATCGGATTTAGCTTCGGTCGAGTTAACCGGTTTCTTTACGAAGTATTGCTTCTTAAATACGAACTTTCTCGGTTTTTCGTCTGAGGGTGATGTTTTAGCTTTCGAAGAAGAAGAAGAGGACGAAGTATCGGAATCTTTATACGACTTGTACACTTTCTTAAATTTCTGATCGTAAATTGAATTACTGCCGACTGTGTACTCTGCATTTAGCATATCGTCGGTGGTTTCCATATCTTTAATCTGCTTGATAATATCTTCGACGGTCGTATCTACGGTGACAAATTGAAAAACAAAACGATATTTATCTGGTATTTTTTGACACATTAATTTAGCTACGTACGACGGATCAGCGTTCGGATTATACCGAAGACAGTTTAACCAATATGAAACAAATTCTGAAACAGGTTGTCCTACACGTCGAGGATACTTTTCGCTTTTAAAAGTACTCATATCGGTCGTATATACGTCTGGATTACTGTAACGAAGTATAAAAGCGTCTTCAAGTGTTTTATATTCCTTGATTGTATTCTGGACACCATTCACCCAATCTTCGCCATCTTTGAATTTCATCCAATTAACAAAAGCTCGTATCATCGTGATATCGTTCGGAGAGAAAGGAGCTATTTTGTTTCGAAATTCAGTGACAAATTGTTCTGCGGTTTGGTAATCTGGCGGACCTATCCATGGTTGTATATCATAACCGGAACCGAGTACTTTACTCATGTGTTTGGCGACCTGCTCAGGTATCTGCGCGGAATTGAGATTGATTGGTGGTAATTCAATCAACGAGGTACTACCTGGAATGTTACGTTTTAACTGGGATTCTTTTACTTTCGATATCTCCGGATTTAGTGAAAAAGTACGATCCAACGGAGGTATCGTGTGGTTATACTGCGAAGTATTTGTTTCATCTTCATAGTCGTCGTCCTGACGCGATCGATCGTCACGAATACTAAACCTATTTGATCTACGATCGTACGCGAACGTTCGGCGAACTTCTTTCATGACTTTTGTAAACATATCCGTGTTCTGTTGTGACATGAGCTGCATGACACATGTTAACGTCGAAGCTAATTGCGAATCAACGCCATCTGGTACCTCAGTTTCGAATGCAGTGGTGCCGGTCGCGAGGTATTCGGCTTTAGCTTTCTCGTACGCTTCTTTTTTGCGTTTACTCTCTTCAGCTGTTGCTAGCTCTAGTCGCTCTCTTTCAATCCGGTCGAATTCAGTTTGTTGAGAACGACGAGCGGCTTTGGCAGCTGCTGCTACGGCTTCGGCTTCGCGACGAGCTAGTTCGGCTTTTTGACGATCGATTTTCTTTTTACTTCTTTTTTCACGTCGTAGTTTATATTTCGCGATTTCTTCTTCGGTCCAGCCGTCGAAGTCACTCTCATCGGAGCTGAATACAAACGGATTTACGTTGTCGTTGTTGGCCATCGTATCGCTAATAATATGTGTAGTATTTAGCGATTGGGATATTTCGTCGGAGATATTTAGGGAAAAATCCGACGTATCACACAGTGTAGATTTTGTTGGTGACGGTCCAACAGAACGAATGACTGCTGGATCTATTATTTCAGCTGAAACTAAATTTGGTGATTCAGATGAGTCAGGTAGTTCAATATACGCACGATTATGGTTTCGTTGTCGATAATTTGTTTCAGCGTAGAAACCAGATAGCGGTCGATTTGGTCGAAGTCGATTGTGATTCGGTGTTCTATTGATAGATTCAATAAACTCGTTGAAATTCGTGGTGAAAATTTATTTAATAATTCGATATGGCTTGGTACCATAGACGAGGTCGAGATAGAGGTATGGTGGTTTCAAAGGGGAAAAATAGAAACAAAAAGCAAAACACATATTATGTACAGGTGAACAAGTAAATCTACTGATAACAGCTTGCGAAATTGATGTGCATAATATTTTTCATAAATCCGAGCTAAATCACACATTGGGCGCCAGGTATTTAATAATACCAATTTTGGCAATCAATCTTGCAAGTAATTAGCGTAATTATAAATTATTATTTACAAAATAGTTGGTTTTTCACCAAAGTTGACAAGTTACCTTATAGCTGAAGATACTCGAAGTCGTCATCGTGGAAGTAACAATACGATAATTGAATTTTACTTCTATTACGAATTTTAATTAAGAATCAAACGCTAATTGAAATTATTTAACTTTCAAACAATATGCAATACACTTATGATATCAACAAGTCGCGTTGTTTATCTTCGCATATTCGTCAGGTAGCGCCTCTAGCTATGACTTCGGTAACTATAACAGCGTTTTCGCGAAAACCAACAAAGATTTTTTTTTTTTTACGTAATTATTTACAATTAGCAATGGTCATAATATTCACCAATGCAAAAGAATTTAATACTAAAGTAGACGTATTTTAAAAAGGCCGTATATAAAAATAATAAAATAAATTAAACAGAATAAGATTGGAAAATAATACACACGATGATCTTATTTTACCCTGAAAAGAGAAAGAAACGAGTTATGAGCAGCAATTATTTTCTGCTCGTACATATACATAGATAACGAGACGTTCAAGCTTTTTACAAACTTCTTGACCCTAATTGCTGCTAGGAAGAAAAATCAACTTCGCAGCAAGACCGATCTTGAACCCTATTGAACGTCGTACTCGCGGTACTTATGTCTAATCTTATCGGCCTAATGCTCTGAGCTAGAGATAAATATGGCATTGTAATTCAAATGAATGTTTTCTGCCGAATGAAATGCGTTCACATTTTTACTAACACGAAAAATCTAAATTCTTATGACCTTGAATGAATTTAGACACTTTACTTTGAATTTTGGGCCTAAAATGACTTTGGGATCTAGAAAAATTACTAAAATCTCCTAGGCCCCACGTTGGACGCCATTTTCTATATTCTGTGGTGTAGAATAGGGGGAAAAATAATAGGGTAAGGTTTTAGGGGAAAGGATTAGCGATTTTAGTAGGAAGAAAATATGTGTAAGATGATAGGTATTGAAAGAGGGAAGTGGGAATTTTAAGTAGGATAAGAAATAGGAGAAGATAGAAACCTACCTACACCAGGAATATAGAAAACCTACTAGCTCATAGCATGTATATAAAAAAAAACCTATATACGTATTTACACATCTTCGAAACAGGTAGGTATCTAACCCACACAAATTTAAAACCAAAATAGAAATGTACATACATTTCTAACAATAAATTTTGTTTAATTATGCCAAAGATTAATTTTGTATTATTTTTTAAAGTTATCTACTAAGAGAAAATTTCACTTTTATCGTCAATTATGAGATCACTAAAATGATCATATTTATATACTGTTTCTATTTTAATTCACGAAGAAATTATTTCATTAAATTAAATTAAAATAAGGGAAACTGCACAAAAGCAGTATGTCAAACCACCAACCATTACCTGGGAGTATATGAAAAGATTCACTCCATATCTTTCTCGTTACTCCATCTCATTTTACCTCGCCTATAGGCACTTGCCTATAGGCTTTTATTCACTCATAATTACACTGTAAAAAATTACAAATTCTCAAACTAAAACTGTATTCAAACTTTTACAAAAACAAACGAATTACAAAAAACTGACTCAAGAACGAAGAACTAAAACTCTAACAGTCAAAACTATATCGGTAATAAACGGAAGAACACACCGATTACAAACTACGTAGATAAGGAAAAAAATAAATAAATAAATAAAACCGACAAACCTCGAACATAAACGAATTACTACGAAATCAAAACCATACTACAAAATTCCCCCCGCGATGAGCAAATTTCGCGAGAAATTCTTTAAAATTAATACGAAAGTAAATAAAAAAAAATTAATTACAAAAACATAAGATACTTCTAAAAAAGGAACAAAAATGAAAGTAATAAAAAAATCGAGAAGACGAAATCTACATTGCTTTTCCGATTAGTATGGGCCAAGAGGTCTTGCGGGTCGAAGGAATGGTCTAACAGACTCAATGACTTGATTGAGTTGATCGGAGTTTAATCTACGTAACTTCTTCCCAACTTCCTCTGCGTATATGTGGGAATAGAATTCTTGAACACGCCAAAATATCATGTTTGTAGAGCCTGGAGCTTGGACTGAGATCTCCACACCAAAATGTCCTAAGTTCATATCGATCTTATGAACGAATGCTTTGCCGAACGGACGTCCTAGGATACAGGTCCTTGCATCCACATAGAACTCTACGTCTGGAAGCGTGATTTGAGATAATATTGGGCTTCCTTTCGATCGACCGTGAATATCGATGTTGAGACGGACGGTTTTCGTTATTTTATCTCGTATAAAGGCAGTTCTCCATGGAATTACAACTGTAGTCTCTTCAAGATCTTCGTAGATAATCTCGTTTTGATTCAATTCATTTACAATATACTTCGTTATGGTACAAAACGGCAGACGTCCATCATATACAGCCTCGATTCTAACTCCGTGAATTTCCAAATGTACCCATAACAGATGGTCGTGGGTATATGGGGTGTTCAACTCTTGAGTTCTTTACTGGTCTGATTAATTTCGACAATTGGTTATTTTTCAAAAAACTGCCGATTTCTTTTTTCCATTGCTTGCATATTTGAGCTTCGATGTTAAATCTCGGAAGCTCATAAGATCTTCGTAGGTATGGAGTGAACATCTTTACAGTCAACCTGCCGTTGATTTTGGTACCTCGATTGAGCGCTACTATGAAATTTTCGACGACTTTATAAATATGGTCACGATCATCAGAGATGGCACGAATATTCATGGGTTGGTAGACTGCTTTAACAAATGGTGGGATTTTATATTCGGAATCATCGATCTGCGCTGATTTTTCGGATTTGTCGTCGATAAAAGTTACTCGTTTCAGCACAGTATTCTTTGGCTCCAGTCGTGGTACGGAGGCAGGGGTAATCAGTTCTTTATCTTCGTTTGATGGGGGCAGGTTACAGACGATCGTACGTTTTAGACCTGAAAATGTAGATAGATTGATGTCGACATGTGGTTCCTTTTCCAGTTCATCCTGCTCATTGTCTCCGGAAACGCTTTCGGATATGTTTTCAAAATCTGCATCTTCTAGGAACGTTATCGGTTCGGTTTGAGTTGTTTTATCTATAAGTTCGACTGCAGGTGCGACGATGGTGTTGTCTAAATGTACTTTGACCGATTTTAACTCCTTGAGGGCACACACGAAGTATGGGAAACTAGTTGCAGGTGATGTACGGCGGTCTTAACAACGTTGCTAAGTAGACGTTCCCAAACGGTACGATAAGTAGGGTCATGAATATTCCTCGTAGCATCGCAGATAAAAATCTCCAACGGGCATTTTGCATCTTCGCAGTCTACTATTTTGATATTGAGTAGGTTGTCAGGGTCGATAACAAAATCTTCGTAGAATGTAGAAGGTGTGAATTTTAAGACTCCTAAATCGGCAGCAGGATTAAGTTCGATCTTTAGTGGATGCAGGTGATTTTCGAGGCAGCGGAAGGCATACTGTATAAACAAGTAAAGAAATCAAAACATCTAAGATAAGAATATGCATATAGAACAAAAATTATTGCTAAATTATATCTATGGCTATAGAGGTTTATTGGAGATATGGGAGGGAGGATTGGAAAGGATGGATGACTCGTTCGGATCTTTATCTGGAGGTTCGGCGTTTTTTACAATTTTCGGCGCTGGATACGATTTCAGTTGTCGAATATTTTCAGTAGCAGTTTTCAATGGATTTTTGACTGAAACCAAGTCGTACACGTTTGGATACTTTTCTTTAACGACGCGATACGGGCCATCCCATTGGTAGAATAACTTCGACGAAATTCCTTTCTCTTTACTGGATAAAGTACGATTTTTCACCATTACTAAATCTTCAGGTTTAAATTTCGTCGTCTTCGTAGTTCGATTAAAATATTCAATACGTTTTTCAATACTATTCTTCGTATTTTCTCGAGCGATTTCTTCGATGTTATTGCTGACAGAACGTTGTTTAATTTTGTCTACTAGGAGATCCGGAACGGGTTTCTTCTTTACTAACTCGAACGGAATACATCGGGTGGTCATATTCTCCGTATAATTAATCTTTTTCTCGATCTCTGGTAAAATTCGCATCCAGGATTTTTGATTTTCTGCTATATACTTGCGAATAGAAGAACCAATTGTTGCCATGATACGTTCAGCTGGGTTACTCGTTGGTGTATATCTCGAGGTGAAACGAGCTTCGATTCCACGTTCTCGCCAATGCTTTCTCCAGTAATTAGCTCGAAACTGGGGACCGTTGTCGGAGATTATAAGGTCCGGTTTTCCAAATTCGTCGATCCATTTTTCAACTCGAATGATGGTATTTTTGGCAGTTACTTTCTTCATTCCAAATAGGCGAACGTATTTTGAAAATAAATCTTCGATGACGAATACATAGTCAGCTCCGGCGATGCTTTGTGGAACTGGACTGTAGAAATCGACACAGAGTATCTGATTAAAACGATTAACTTCGAGTGGTCGAATATTCCCGTGTATTTGACGATTGGTTCGATAGGCTCGTTGACAAGAAATACAGCGATTTACGAAATCACTCACTTGTACAGTAATTTCGGGCCAATCAAAATGTCGACGGATGATAATCAGTAGTTTCGTAATACCAACATGTCCATATTCAAAATGATAATATTCAATCAGTTGAGGCTGCAGTTTTTCAGGAACATATATTCGCATTTTTTCGTCACGACCTTTATACACGAATAGGTCTAATTCTCGATTATATTTGACCTTTGGATCTCCTCGAGCAACGAACATACGAAGTCTTGAATCTTTCCGTTGGTAATAATTTAAGCGTTGAATATCCGATAATAGATCTTTTGGTGCTTGATAGTTAAACAAGAATATGGAGAAATTTCGATCATTTTCAGTCACTGTGAAGGAATATCTAGATAAAAAATCAGCAATTGAATTATCGCAGCCCGATATGTGATTGATCTCGAGAGAAAAATTGTCAAGATATAGCATCCAACGTAATACGCGATTCGGTAACATATCGTTTCTTCGTAGGTAGGTAACTGCGATATTATCGGTATATAGTTGAATTCGTTGACCGGCAAGCAGATAATAATTTTTCGCGAGAGTGTGTATTATCGCGAGGAGCTCCAACTCCATAATCGTGTAGTTTCTTTCATGCTTTTTAGCGAGCGGCTGGAGAATGCAATGGGCAGGATCATCTTCGTATCATTGCGTATATATTCCTGCATTACGACGCCGGCAATGGCCTTTGTAGAAGCGTCGGTATATATGATGAAAGGTTTGGTAAAATCTGGATATAAAAGCATCGTTTCTCGAGCAAGTTATTTTTTTAGCTGTTCAAAATCGCGTTCTCGTTTATCTGTCCATATAAAAGCTTTTTTATTTGAAGTCATCTCGTATAAACTATCGCATAACTCTGATATTTTCGGCACGTACATTCGATAATACTGATAAAGACCGAGATACTGCTGCATGCTTTTAATATCCGTAGGTTTTTGAAATTCGATGATCGATTGGACTTTTTCATGGTCAACTTTAGTTCCTTGATCTGTCAAAATTAATCCGAGATATTTAACTTTGCTTTGACACCATTTTGACTTGACAAGATTGAGTGTCATATTCGCTTCGTTTATCTTTTCGAGAACTATACGGATGTGTTCGAGGTGTTCTTCGAGGGTCTCAGAAAAGATAAGTAGATCGTCGACATATGCGCAACAAAAATCTTCGGTGCCTTCCAAAACTTTTTGTAAACCGATCAGGAAAGCTGGCATACTATCTTCGTTTCCATAGCCAACTGTTGTAGCACAGTAAGAGACTGCTTCGAAGACAAACGACATCAGCTCCCAAAATTTTTCGTCCAACGGAATCTGCATAAAACCGTTGTTGAAGTCGAGGATAGTGAAAAACTTTTTTTTCTGGAATTTAAACCGTAGATGCTCAATGTTAGGAACTTCAGTAGAGTGACGATTGATGAATTTGTTTAAAGGTCTACAATCTTGGCAAGGTCGAACGCCACCGTTGCTCTTACTCACCATTACGAGTCCTAATTTATACGTTGACGGACGTTTTACTACGCAGAAATTATCTAGCCATAACTCGACTACTTTTCTAGCTGGCTCTAGATGACGATGAGCAACTGGTCGTGTTTTGCACCAGATATTCGTAGGATAATTATCGTCTTTGAAACGGAAGTTGTGTGTGTACTTGTTGCAACGACCTATCTTGTCAGCGAAAACATTCGGGAAAGATCGTACTATTAATTTCAATCTGGCTTTTACTTCGTCTGGTAAGCTAGTTTTGTCTATACTAACTTGAATTCTCGCAGCGAATTGAGGATCTTTGTAGTCGTCGTCGATTTCCCAATTAGATGGTGTACCGCACTCGATATTGAAAACCGATAGAAACTGAGCTTCGGGTAATTTCGTTAAACTTTCATCAAGCTCATATTTCGCTTTCTTTTTGTCGACGTCTGCGAATGGAATTGTCAACGGCTTCTTCGTAGTTTTATCAATGATCTCGATGCAATTTCTACCGATGCGAATATTCATATCAAATTCTTTCTGTAGAGATCTTCCAATAATTAATTCTGCGTTTAAATCTTTGGTAACTAAGATAGGAATACGGTATCGGCAGTTCTTAGTGTTGACTGATTTAAAATTGAAATCAAGATACGAGATTTTAACGATTTTTGGGTGACTTTTACCAACAGCTAAACTAAATTTGTCGCCTATACCTTGCGTAGAAATTTCAGCTTTTGCGATCTTCGGATATTTCGTTCTTATTCGTTCGTAAACAGCTTCATTCATGAGAACGTGTGAACAGCCAGAATCGATGAGAGCAGATACTTCTATTTCACCAAACTGGACAATTATTTTGGGAACTACATCGGCTGTATCGTCGTCACCACATATTTCTGGTTCGAATACATCTTGAACATCGTCGTTGATTTTGAAAACCATCGGCTCGGAGATATCGTTTAGTAATCGATCGATTTTATTATTTTCGGATTCTGGAGCTATAGTTTTGGCAGTTGCTTCGTTTTTTGGAAACAAATCGATTTTATAGATACGATGAAAAACTTGTTGCAAGATTTGTTTACATTTTCCGAACGAATCTGGACTCCAGTCGGATAAATTTTTCGTATTATCGACGTTTAATCGCTTGTACATTGCTAGTCTGGTTTTGTACAATATATTATCTTCGTGTATGTAATAAAACCATTTTTCTTGTTGATATATTCTCTTTCGTTGTACGAAACTCGGAAAGAAATTTACATATGCACAGCTATCAACGTCTTGCGAAAGGAAAAATATGCAACGATGTATTTCCTGTAAATTACTCCAATATTTAGTATCATCTTCTTTGCCGATCACAGGAGCCATTAAACTGAGTAGAATATATCAAAAACCATATCTCTCTTTCAATATACGGATAATTTCTTTCAGATGAACTAGAAATTCGGATGAATCGAGCTTCGATAATTCGGCTTCGCGAGCTCCTATATAAACAAATGCAATATTAATATTCGGTGGTCGTATTAAACCACTTTGATCGCGTTTTAACTCGGTTAATAATCTCGCAGCTGTGAGATTTTCGCTACATAAAGTATGGTTAACGTTCGTATTATCACCGTTGATTTGACGAAGAAAATTGTAGGCGGCGGAATTTCCCATGTAGACGAATTTATCAGCGAAAACGTAACCATTATTTGGCGGTGTAGATGTAGACGTCGTTGTGGCTGCGTCCGTAGATTTTGCAGGCATTGAAGATAATTTGTTGTTATCAATGGACGTTATCGGCATTTTATTCGTAGGTGCTGATTTTGATTCTATTTTAGGTGAAGAAATTGACGATTTTTCCAATAACGTATTAGTTTTAGTCGATTTTTCTAGCGAACAGAGAGTATTACGACTATTCATACTCTCTTGTTGGAGTTTAAATTATCGACAGCGTCACCGGTAATTGTATCAGCGGAGCTATCGGATTCGTCGTCGCTAGCAATGAAATTAACTTCGTAGTATTCTCCGTCTGTAGTTTCGGCGTAAGCTGTTTCGTTGCTACCTAGAAAATGAACAGAACCTTTTTTAAACGATGGAAATTTCTTCGGTTCGGTTTTAGATTTCGATTTATCGGCTTCTTTCTTATCAGATGATTTATCCTTGGAATCAGATTTAGCTTCGGTAGAATCGATCGGCTTCTTAACAAGGTATTTCTTTCTAAAAACGAACGTTTTCGGTTTTTCGTCCGAAGATGGTTTTTTAGCTTTCGATGAGGAGGACGACGAATTATCGGAGTTTTTAGACGTATACTCCTTCTTGAATTTCTGTTCGTAAATAGAGTTACTACCAACCGTATACTCAGCATTCAACATCTCGTCGGTCGTTTCCATATCTTTAATCTGCTTGATAATATCTTCGACGGTCGTATCTACGGTAACAAATTGAAAAACAAAACGATATAATCTGGTATTTTTTGACACATTAATTTAGCTACATACGACGGATCAGCGTTTGGATTATAACGAAGACGGTTTAACCAATACGAAACAAATTCGGAAACTGGTTGACCTACACGTCGAGGATATTTTTCACTTTTAAACGTACTCATATCGGTTGTATAAACGTCTGGATTACTGTAACGACGTATAAACGCATCTTCGAGTACTTTATATTCGTGAATAGTATTTTGAATACCGTTCACCCAATCTTCGCCATCTTTGAATTTCATTGAATTTACGAAAGCTCTAATCAACGTAATGTCATTCGGTGAGAAGGGAGTTATTTTATTTCTAAACTCTGTAACGAATTGTTCGGCTGTTCGATAGTCGGGAGGGCCAATCCATGGCTGGATATCGTAACCGGAACCGAGTACTTTACTCATGTGTTTAGCAACCTGCTCCGGTATCTGCGCGGAATTAAGGTTTATTAGAGGTAGCTCAATCAATGAAGTGCTACCGGGAATATTTCGTTTCAGTTGCGATTCCTTCACTTTCGATACTTCAGGATTCAGTGAGAAAGTACGATCTAACGGAGGTATCGTATGACTAAATTTCGAAGAATTTGTTTCATCTTCGTCGTCATAATACTCTTGATACGATCGATCGCCACGAATATTAAACCGATTTGATCTACGATCGTATGTGAATGTTCGACGCACTTCTTTCATGACTTTTGTAAATATATCCGTGTTCTGTTGTGACATGAGCTGCATGGCAAACGATAACGTAGAAGCTAGTTGCGAATCTACGCCTTCTGGTACCTCAGCTTCGAATGTACCGGCACCGGTCCCGAGGTATTCGGCTTTAGCTTTCTCATATGCTTCTTTTTTACGTTTAATCTCTTCGGCTGCTGCTAGCTCTAGTCGTTCCCGTTCGATCCGGTCGAATTCAGCTTGTTGAGAACGACGAGCTGCTTCGGCGGCTGCTGCTGCAGCTTCGGCTTTGCGACGAGCTAGTTCGGCTTTTTGACGATCGATTTTCTTTTTACTTCTTTTTTCACGTCGTAGTTTATATTTCGCGATTTCTTCTTCGGTCCAGCCGTCGAAGTCACTCTCATCGGAGCTGAATACAAACCAGGGCTGGCAAACCCGATCGATTTTTTTTCGGGTTTCGGGTTTCGGGTTCGGGTTTTAGGTTTTCGGGTTTCCGGTTTCGCTCTTTTCGGGGTTTTCCTTTT
>FIZV01043280.1:0-10540 GCA_900050545.1 Trionymus perrisii | reverse complement strand
GAAGTGGAATCGATTCGACTTGAATCGATCAACTTTGAAGTCGATTCGATTTCCCAGAATCGATCAACCGATTATTTTTCCCGGAATCGACAGCCCTACGTTTCTCACCAACTTTTTACCATCTAATTGTATTGAAAAAATTTACTGTCGATGTTCATAGGGGCGTTATACTCGACGACAATGAAACAATTAAAAAAGGAAAAAAGAAATAACATTGTAGTCACATGTGAAGCCGAATTTCACGCTCTCATTAATCACCAGTCACCGGATTTTTAAACACGAGTTAAATTCATCCCAGCGATTTGGCCATGTCGTCTTCAAAGCTGCCAAAAAATGTACTTGTTTTTGGAACACTTTGCCCTATAAATTGACATGTAATATTCAAACTCGATGCATGTGTAAGTAAGTAAGGTACAAGCAAATGGAATCAACTAGGTAGAGGTACACCAATTATGCGTCCACTCACTAGCCCTGCCTCGACATTTTATTTTAATTAATTTTTTTTTGTACACATATTGTTTTCAAATCAGTTATTCAGATACCATCAGTCCACCGCACATAAATATCATACGATCCTTATTAATTCGTTAACGCCACATATAGGTAACAAGTTTGCAATTTTCTTGACTATATTACGAAACCATTTTCGAATGAAGGTAGCTCTGGCTAGACCCAAGGTCTGAATTCTACGTATTTGAAAAATAGTTCAACTTCACGAATGATTAGGTGTGTATTGAGGTGGGTTTATAAATGTGTATCGCACCGAGAAGAAAATTCAGTTTGATCGGTTCAAAAATTATTGTTTAATCATAACAGACACACACGAAACAACCGCATATCACCAAAACACAACTATAACCTTATTTACCAAACATAATCATATTTTCGTACAGTAGGTAATCAATGCATGCATTTAGGTAGTAGGTCTACGTACTTAAGTACTACACCCCAAATTTTCATTATTATCAAACGTACCGGTTATTTATTTTCACACAAGCATACGCCGAATTGATGAAATACCGTAGATTTATTCGTTCGTACTCCATAATAAAAAAGCAACAAATTTCTCAAAAGCCTTCTGCAAACTAGAAATAACTCGAGTCGATACCTACATTGGAAAATTGATGCGCACGGCAAAAGAAAGCGAAATTGAAAAATGTATAGTTTTTTTTCTAGGTCTGCCTTTAATTTTAAATTAATTCGATGAAATATTTCACTCGTAGTTCTTTCATTTTTAATAAATGTTTTCAATGAATCTATTACAGGTAAAACCGTAAAATAGAAGAAAACTCGATTTCGAAATACTTACATAATAAAGTTGTTTTTTTTCTGAGCAAATTAAAAGTTTTTTCACTTTAAAAACGTAGAATTTTTTTCTTCTAAAATGAGATATTCGTTTATTCCAGAAAAATTGAAAGTTTTTTTCTTTAAAAAATTGAGGATTTTTTTTCTCAAAAAAAAAAAAAAAGAGATTAGGTATTCCCTTTTTACTTGAAAAAAATATGTATGTTCATTCTAGAAACACTATGGTTTTCCTTGAAGAAATTGAGTTTTTTTTTCTCCTAAGAAAATAATGGGTATAGGTTCTAGGTATACATTTTTTATTTCAAAAACATTGGATTTTTTTTAGAACTTTCTTTTTACTTCAAATGTTATTCCGATAAAATTGAGTTTTTTTTTCTCAAAAGATTGAGAAAATTTTCAATTTATGGGAAGCTTTTTTTTGTTTTTGGAGAATTTATAGATTTTTTCTTCAAAAAGAGTAAAAAAATTTTTCCAATCTATTTTTTCACTACAAAAAATAATACCTAACGAATTTCTTTATTCCAAGAGAGTTTATTTACTACTTGAAAAATTGAGATTTTTTTCCCCTGGAAAAATAAAAATTTTTTTACAACTTTTTTTTTTTTCATTTCAATAAAATTAAAAAAAAATCTTTGAGAAAACTAATAGATTTTTTTACTTCATAAATTGAAAAAAAAATTAATTTGCGGAATATTATAATTTTATTCAAAAACATTTTTTCTTCAAAAAAAGTGAAACTTTTTCTTCCGATAAAAATTGAAATATTTTTCAAGTTTTCTTTTTTTTAAATTTTTTATTAGGTACCATTTTTTTTTTTTAAATAGAACGATTTTTGAAAAAGAATCTGAAAAATTTATTTTTCCCAAAAAATTGAAACATTTTTTTAAAAACAAAATTGAGAAAATTTCTTACCTATTTTTTTACTTTAAAAAATTGAGATACCTATTTTTTATCCCAAGAGTATTTGGAATCGTATGCGGTATATCATTTGTTATGTTTTTGACAGCGCTGAGTTCAAATTATTGCCTCATTTGTTTGGTAGGACGTTTCCTTAGGCCCCTCACTACCCCTCAAATTTTGAAAAAATCTATGTGGTCAACAGAATGGTACCATCGGTTGTTATATGTTTTTAGAAGAATTCGAAAATTCATTCAAGTAGGTAAGTACATATTTTTTCAATTAAGGCCTCCTAAAGCCTCCTAATGAACCCATTTCAATACTTGAGGGCAAGGATGGAAGGTCAGAAATTATTTCAGAGTTTCAAAGTGTATCCCTGAAATTTTGTACATTCTTGAAAATTGAGCTTTTCTCAAAAAGCTCACCTTTCAATTTTCGAAGATTTCAGAGGTGATTCCAAATCTTCTTTCAATGTTCCTTAAAACCCCGTTTTTCACTAGCTATTATCAATCTTTATGTACACTTTACCAAAAGCTGAATAGTATAACAAGAAATCGCCAAAGTGGAAAAACAACAAAGCCCTTCTCACTAAAAAATCTGCGTTAAAAAAGAAATAACGATGGTTACTTTTGGAATGGGAGGAGCTCGTAATTTTTTTTCTAGCAGAATCGAAAGATCCAAGGTCAAAACGTGGCTGAATTGACACAAAATGACCTCACACAATTCGTATAATATCTATAATAATTCTTTTTTGAATCAAATCGTCAAGAAAATGAAACATTTTTCCATCAACTCCCAAAGCACCTTCACGATGTATAAAAAATCTCACAAGGGAAGTAATATATCATACGTAAAAATTATATGAACAAGTTCTACACGCAACTTAATTTTACTTAAATACCTACAAATTTTACGACACGAGATAACCAACGAAATACTAGAATAATAATATATCAATTTATGAATCATTTCATAGCATGAATATACGTATTACTGTTGAAAATTTTTATGAATTTAAAGAAAAAATCTTCTATAAAAAAGTGAGTAACTTCAAAGGATTTTTTTTTTAAACTTGAGGTATTTTTCGCTGGAAGTAACAGATATTTTTTCAATAAATTAATACGATAAAATAATTATCCATATCAGAAAAAAAAAACAGATCAAGAATACCTATCTAACTATAAATAAAAAAGTATTCGAGTGAGAACGACTTTATGCGGTTAAATATCAACTCAGTTATAAAAAGGAAGAAGAGATCTGTTTTTGACACATCTAATCGTACGTACAAAGGTTCAACGAACCTGCTCGAGAGAAATGAACTAATTTTATTTTTTCCTTTTGTTCGGAACTCGATAAAAGATTAGGTACTCATGTAGTACGAGCTATGAACCTCCGGCGACAACAGCTTAAATCAGAAAGCAAATACGCGTGAAAATTGTGCAAAAAATCTCTTTTACATTCGAGCAATGACATTTGGTAAATTTAAAGAAAAAGCTCAGAAACTTCCATCACTTTTTTTCACTGGAGCTTACTCGCTCAGTCCCACACGCAACACACCTTTACCTGTTTACTTCATTTATGATGCTACATATTTTAATCGCACTAGCTGAATTAGTAGGCTGAAGGCGTTTGGATACTTATTTATCCCAAAAAAGGATAGAGACACTCACTTGGAAATTTTTACTCGAATTTGTACTCGGAGGTTGATTATTCCAACCTTGACGACGCCATTGTAACACGGTAAAAACCGACACTCCGATTCCGGTCGGTATCACTATCCATCCTCGCCATAGTCTTCTCCATCGCCTCCATCCGGCGCTGGTACCTGGCCGGCAAAAAAACACCACACGTTAGCACTGCATATGAAACTTTCGTCCACATCGTCAATTTTAAAAATAAAAATATGATTTATTAAATAAAATTAGCGAAATACAAATCCCTTCGAGTTCATTGAAAATTTATTTTAATCAAATCGCGAAACAAGGATCGTGATCACGTTGAAAGAACAGCCCCCACTTAGAGAAAAGAAGTTCGTAATGAACACTTACAAATGATAAATCCCAAGGAAAGACCCACTAACAAGCAAAACATGGCAGCTGTTAGTCTCAACGCCAACTAGAGTAGCTAGCTATACTTATCGTAGACGATCATACGTCGGCATTGCGAAACTCAACGAGTCATAAAACTACAGCAACTGTGATACATCAAGAAATCAAGAAATTATCACTAATTCTATAATTATACGATAATAGCATCGACGGTGAGGGAGGGGGAATAAATCCATTTATTCATTTTTATATGTATTGTACCGTCATATCTATCAACTCCACAATGTAATACTCGTAACCATATCACGTGACTTCAAAATTAAATCATTGAAATGAAAATGTTTTTTGGAATTTGTTCAATCCAAAAATTATTTGAAAACAATTTTCGAGAAAAAATTAGGACCTTTTCTGCAGAAAAATTGAGATTGTTTTCTTTAAAAATTGGAAAAATATTTTTACTTTAAAAAAATTGGGAAATTTTCTCTCCAAAAATTTATTGAATTGTAGATATTCTGAAAAGAATAATTTTTAAAATCCGCGTTAAATTTAAATTTCGACCAATCATTTTTTTAAAGCTCCTAAAAAAAATTGGAAAAATTTTAATTTAAAAAAAAATCTGTTTTCAATAAAATACTTTAAAATTTTATTCAAGTTGAACTTTCTGACATTTCAATTTTCAAATTTAACTTTTTGAAATTTTTTCATCAATTTTTTTATTTTTTTGACTGTTTCCAATTTTCAGTAAATTTTAATTGCATTTTTCTTTCATGTTTTCGATGTTTTACAATTTTTAGTTTCATTTCAATTCAATTTTCTTAGACGTAAGTATTTTTTTTAATTTTCATTTCTTGAATTTTAAATGTTAAAAAATTTCAACTCTGTCCATTTTTAGTTAGTTTTGATTCAAGTAATGTACGTATGTAAATTTTAATTTTAAAAAAAAATCAAGAACCATTCATAAAATTAAACAATTACCTAACCATGCCATTTTTCTAATTAGGTAAATTAAAACGAAAAATTATTACTAAAACTTGTAAAACGAAAAAAAAAATGGCTAGAAATTTACAAAATAATTATTTATCTTGCAAATGGTCCATCTGTGCAGCCTTAAGCATCGGTTTTTTTGTATTATTTTTTTCGTAATAATATTAATCGTAATTATTTATTCCCTAAGTACAAGATTTTAATAGGTGTTGTGAATTTAATTTTTGGATTTACGGAGTTTTCTGTTGGGTGTAGCTCGTTTCATTTTTGAAATTTTTGAACATACGAGGTACTGTTCAGTTGCGTACCACGACCCTCACACCTTATTCTGGATTAGGATTACTAACTTAATTCAAATTTCAACTTCTATTGATTATCAAACTATTTCAATTTTAAGTTACTTAAAGTTGAAGAATTGTGAAAAATGTTGAACTACAGATAGTTTATTTTTTTTTTTACTTTATCTACATTAGATACAAAGTCATTTTGTGCGCAAAAGAAAAATATACAAATATAAGCCAAAAATAAAAAATCATTCAAACGAAATAAAATTTTTAAAAAGCAACAAAAAAAGGCAAGGAAATAGCTATTAGAAAACGTAATCACTTTACTTCTGTATACAGTTCATGTTCGTGGAAAAATTTGAGATATGAAATGTACGTAACTATAGCTGATAATAATATAAATGTAAGATCATAGGATAAAAAATAACAATTTGAAACGGGAAATTCCTGATGGAAATTTTTCAAAATCAAATGTTGAAAACTAATAAGTACCTACAATACATACATCCTCTCTACAAGTAAGATTTTTTTTCTAAATAATATATCAAGTAGGTACTAATAAGGGTTCAAATTTCTAGAAAAAATATGTACCACTGTAATCGCAAATATTTCAATATGATAACCTTCATACTTGAACAGAACATTAGGTCATTTTATATCGATTATTTAAATATGCGAAACGGCAGTTCATACCACTCGAATGATCGACGAGAGTACAAAATTAACTCTAGACTTATGATAACATTTATCTTAATTACGGATTTCATTTTATTGTTTCAACGCTTAATTAAAAATTGAAGAGATTTCGTTCTTAAAGCATAAATTAAATTTTGATCGACGAAGTTCGTAAATGAAAATCTATCGCTTAGGTAGGTAAGTTATAGTTTAAAAAAAAACATTATTTTTGCAGGTGTGATTACAGAGAATTAGAAATTGAGACCAAATTCGCAACAAAAATAAAACCCTGATAAGATAGTGACTTATCTTGTGAAGAAAAATTCTTAAACGGTACACACGTTTACATTTTTCGAGATAATTTCCCATAGATGGTATTAGGTATACATCACACAATAATCTTCTTAAAATTAAATCTAAGGAAGGGCCACGAAACTCAACAGAAATCGATGCACGAATCTAATATTCGAAATTCGAATCAATTTCATTCGAATACTTTCGAGAAATTCCTAGTTGAAGTTTGATTATTCGAATTTTTCATTCAATTGAAAATTTTGAATTCTATATTTCACCGATGAAACAATTCGCATAATAAAAATAATAACCATTCGATTAATCGGTGGACGAGTACGAATCGATTACACGGTATATTAATGACGAAACTACCAGATTACGAATGACTGAATAAATCTAAAATTGAACATTGAAAAATCATTCAACAGGTATAACAAGACAGTATAAAATCCGAAAACCGAAAGTAATCGTATAAGTATTGTGCCAAGGAATATAAAATAAAAGTCTATTCCATGTTTCCATGATCCACAGGGGTATAAGTAAAGTTACGCTAAATGATGGCTAAATACAGAATAATTAATTTTTTTCCTTGAGAATGCAAAATACAAGTAGGCTCTGCATTTATGAAAAATTAAATAAAAACTTATCTACTGCAATAGACCACACGTAAGTTCTCTATATACAACAAGAAATACTGGGAACAGGTAAAAAATAAAAATGTAGATAGATAAATAAAAATAAAATGCGTTTTCAAAATTAAGCCAGCAGAGATGAAAAGAGAATAAAACCAGTTTACTTACATATATCAAAGTATAAATATATCAAAACACACGATAAAACGCAAATGGAATATCTCATTTCGGCCGAAGACATGCAACTTTAAGGTATTTAATACCTTTCCTTCATTCACCCACTTATCCAGTAGGTAGTTGACGCTAGAGACAATGAAAAAAAAACATCTTTAACAATTTTGAAATTAAAAGTTATTTTGGCTGTAAGATAGACTAATTAAATTTGAATTACTTCTTCAAATATACGGATGAGTACCGTGTTTAAATAAGATTAAATATAATTTAGAAATTGTATCTTACATTTGGAATTCCCACAGAAACAAGTTTTCCTAATGATTATGAACCGGGAAATCGATAGGTAAGTATTGAAGAATTAAATCAAATGATACATAGATACACATGAACTGTACACAATGATACTCTCAGAGGTTACAAGCACACCGGCAAGTATAATTATGTTTACTGTCATTAATTCGATTACATTTTTTAAATTATAAAAAAGAAAACTCGACGAATATTTCAACATTCGCCAATTCGCAGCGCGATTGAAAAATTTATGTAGAAACACCGAACGTGTTAATTGATTACAATTAAGCTACCCATTGAAGAAAATAAAGATTTGTAAAAGAGATTTATATATGAGATCAACATTAATTCATTATTGAAAGTGAATCTTTTTGTTGAAACTATTTAAGTGAAAGATAACACATAATTATTACGTAATGATGCAATGTGTTAATTTCGTTTAAGTGTGATTCCGATGGTACAAGTTGGTTACACATAGCTTTATCGATTCACAAATCAGATTATAATGTAAATATTGTAAAAGTTTATTAATGAATTAAAACGAAAAACCATCTGTTACCTTGTATGGTGCGATCGTTATTAGATGACTGATATCGCTTGAAAATCATATCGAAGCAAGAAAATATTCTGGTGCACTAATCCGAATATGGAACTATCATTTAAAATTTACACACTTAAAAAATGTAAAATAATAATTTCATTAATTTAAAAAATTAAAACAACATACTGATAATGAACTTTGTGTGGACAGCGAGATAGATTGGATGGAATCTCGATTAAACTAAAACAGTGAACTTTGTCCACTCTCTCGACTTTCAACGGGCGAGGGCAACGCGAGGGCGAGGATGAGGATTGAGGACTTTAGTACATAGCTAGCTACGTAGGGAATGGAAATCACAGATGAAAAGACGTAACAGAAAAGTAGTTGAAACAAAGATCAATTTTTAGAATTTTCTTCGAAACATCAATCATCTATCATCATATCAAAATTTCAGTGAATTTAATGCAGTAGCCAGTACCCAATAGAAGCCTACTAGTCTAGAAATTTTTTTTTTTTCAATTTTGTGAATGAAAAACTTCAAACTCAATTTTCTCTGAGCTTTGATTTGAATTGAATTAAGTGAATTGACTGACGCACGAGCTTGGCGGGAAAAAAATACAAAAACCGAAACCGATTTTTGTTTATCGGTTTTGGTTAAGGTTTTGGTTAACGGTTTTGAAAATATCGGTTTTGCTTAGGGTTTCCGGTTTCGGTGTTTTGCTATAGTAACGGTTACGGTTTTTGGTCAATTTAACCGATTTTTCCCGGTTTTCGGTTTTGGTTTTGGTTTCGGTTGCATGCCCTGGACTGATGTAACGATTAATAATCGATGCTGCATCGATTTTTTCTTCAAAATAATAAGGAAATAATCGATTAATCGGATCAGGGGTGTAAACATAACCATAACCATTAATTAACAAGAAACCATAAACCATACATCTCCATAAATTAACCATTTATTTCAAAATTTTAAATTTTTAACCACAAACCCCGAAACCACCACAATTATTGGACATTTTTGAGAACCGAAACCCATAACCATTAAGTTCAGATGTTCATGAATATGATCTTTGATCCGTAACAACTCCGTAACCAGATAACCAGAAAAGAAACTACCTATTTATAATTTGCTTCCTTAGTTCCTTTTTGGTTTTGTCAATTTGTTTAATTTTTTGAAGAATTTCTAAATTGAAAATAGCAAAATACTCGATTTTGTTTAATTTTTACAAGAATTGTTAATTTAAAATAGAAATTATTCGATTTTGTTTATTTTTTTTTTATTTCATTTTTTGCTCGCTCGGATTTTTTCTCATTTGACAAAAAAATTCACAAAAAAAGAAAACCAGAAACCAAAAACCATTTATTCAACGAATAACTAAAAAGACCAGAAACCAGAAACCATCTATTCGGCCTTGAACGGCAGTGTTGGCAAAATGGAATTTTTCGGTTTTGGTTTTCGTTTATGAAAAATAAAGTTTTCGTTATGTTTGGTTTGGTTTGGTTCGAAAACGAAACGTTTTTTTCCTTTTTTTTTTTCTTTTCAGCTGATTTTTATCGGTTTTGAACGATTTTGACATATTTAACATTCAAAAACGTCTATTTATGTACTGTTTTCAAAAATATGGATGTAAAACTCGATTAAAAGCAGAAAAACTTTCATTAGCTCTTACAGTTTTATTAAAACAGTATTTCTAATTTAGGTAGGTATTAAATTTCATTTTTTTCCCTTTGGACTTGGAGTCAACTTGTTTTTCGAAGTAAATAGTTCAGAATTTTGTTCAACAATAAATTTAACTTAATTACAATACATTATGTTTTAATTTTCGCGTGCGATTAATTTCAGTTAATTTACCTATAATAAATAGACAGAAACTTGAAAAATTTGAACTTTTAAACGATTTAAAAATTGGAAATTGACAAAAAATTAAGTGGAATTTTTAAAAAAATGAAGCGAAATTTTTTTTTTTTTGATTTGTATTTTTTTTAGGTTTTAGGTGGTTTTAATGGAACTCTAGTTTTGTTTCTTTTGACATATCTTGAAAGTATGCGAGTGAGGGGAAATGATTTTCTTAATATTCCTCAAAATATGGCAATTTATACATCAGGTACTAAAAATTTGCCAATTTTTAAAAATTTACATTTTCGTAAAGTTATTGGATCATTAAAAATAGACGATTTTAAAAAATTCAAAAATTTTAAAGAGTTGTGCAATTTTTAAAAATTTAATAATTTTTGTAAAAATTTCAGTTTTTGAGAAACTGACAATTTTTAGTTATGATATTTTTAAAAAGCGTATAGCAGGATAAGGAAGGGTTTTGGGCCCCAGAATGGATTTTGACGAAACCTACCCCAAAAGGTCACCCATGATGAGAAAATACTCTGACAAAAATTTTGGACCCCTAGCGCAATTTTTTT
>FIZV01043254.1:0-10836 GCA_900050545.1 Trionymus perrisii | reverse complement strand
TTTTTAAATTTTTTTTTTTTTTTTTTTTTTTTTAAATTGGCGTCATTTCAAGGTAACACTTAGGTATTGAGATTGAATTGGAGGAAAGATAAAAAACTGGGATTTAATTCTCATGAAAAGGAACAGTTTTGATGAGTCATAACCAAAAAAGACAAAATTCAAAAAATCTGTAAATTTTTTCATTTTTCTAAAAAAAAAAAAAAAAAAAAAAAAAAAAAGAGCCCCAACGGGGAATTTTAAAATTTTATTGGGGGGAAAAAAAAAAAATTTAATTTTTTTTTTTTTTTAAAAAAAAAAAAAAAAAAAAAAAGGTATCGACCAGGGATAGTTTAAAATTTAATTGGAGGAGAAAATAAAAAACGGGGTTCTTTCCAGATTGAATAGAAACGCAACTTCTAAGGTATACTTAATCCCCTCCTGAACTCATATGTTGTTATTCGAACGTTCATGTCTTATCAACCTACCAATAGTTATCTCAAACAGATCAATAATTTAAAAATCAAAATCTTAATGCAGAATAATATATTTTTCTCGTAAAATAACGATGTAAGTATATTATACTTTAACAACAAAATTAATTCGATAGGTACATACGAAATTAACTAGCCTGGCAATCTATGTCATCGATATTGGTAGGTAGCTAGCTATCTATAGAGTATTACTGGATTTCAACGCAATCAATCCGTTTTTTTTGTTGTTGTTGAAAAATATATTAAATTTTTTTTACTTCCGTCTAATAACTTATTATTAAAAAAAAAAAAAAAAATTTAGGTGCGGACATAAATAAACAGTAGGTTAAAATACCTATTCGGAGTAGGTAGTAGGTAGGTACACGGTACGGACGTTCGGTACCTACTTAAAATTTGACATGGGTAGGTAATTATGATATAAAAATAATAATTCCTATTTCAATGACACTTTTTAAACATAATTTCATTTTGCTCGTTATGATCAATGTTGCCAGGCAAGAACGCCATACAATTTTCTCGTATTACATTTTTAATAATTTCAAGGGTGGTCGCAGTAAATGATTTGTTATGGGTGAACAAAGACACTTGACAGATATAATATTAGTATAGGTACATTTGAACAAAATTACACCTTGTTCATCTTGTCTCATTTTACACAGTTTCGATGAGATCTACTTATTTAAATTTTTTCTCAAAATTTAATTAAATTAAGAAAAAAGAATTAACGTTAAGTATTTCGTTTATGGCAAAATTAAAAATATGACTTATTTACGCGATTAAACGAATAAGAAAAAAAATCATTCAAAGATAGGTACATATAATAATACTATAGAAAGAAACAGATCAAATTTTTCAAATTTTTTAAACACAGTACAACAGAACATTATACAAACAAACAAAGACAGGTAACTGAATATGGTCATATTTTCTTCTACCCCCAATCAGATATATTTTTCCATATTGACACCTACGAGTATAAGAAATAAATTCCACTTATAAACGAATTTCAATATTCAACTTTTACACTTTTGTTTTATTTATTTACACGAAGATTATAAAATTAAAACGATTTACCTAATTTGAATAGGACGTTCAAAATTTCGCAATTAAAAAAATATAATATCTATTTGTGTAAGTTATCATACACAATTATCTTAAATGGATTTATTTTCTTTTTTAAATACAATCACAGCGTAAACTCGATTTTAAAATTAATGAGGTATACATATGTATAAGCACTCGTTACATAATGATTACTCATGTACGAAATAAATTTATCGGTTGCTCTTCACCAAAATTGACTAGGATAAAAATAAGAAATACAGTCGTGTATGCCTACCGGTACATAAAAAGGAATAATTTCATGGCATTGCGGCTTTACCAAAATCTCACAAGGGTGTCAAGTTGTGTATTTAAGGAAGGTCCACGGGGTCTGGATCCTCCCCTTGACGACGGAAAAGTTGAAAAAAATGATAAAATTTCAGCTTTTGAATGCCCTTTTCTACACTAACAATTTTCGCCCTTGCTTCGACCACGCATAATAATTTTCCTTCTTTTGACAAAATACTATGTATACAGGGTGTTTCGCGACTAACGCACTTCCTTCAACCCAGTAATGCTACTACCCAGACTACATATGAGTATGCATGTTTGCCGATCCTTAGATTTGAAGGGGCAAAGTTATGGACTTTGAAAAAATTTCGTTTTTGATTTCGCTCAAGATTTTTGGGCTTGCGTCATTCGAGTACCATGACAAGCGGTAAGTTGCATTCTGCGATGTTAGATAGCAAATTTTGTGTAGAATTTTTTCATTTGCTTGATAATCTTGCCAGGTGGACGGGAGGAGCTATAAAAACCGAAATATTTGAAAAAATGTGTTCAAAAGTAAAAGATTTTTTCGTTTTTTTCAAAAAATCACGAAAAATTTTCCTTGTTCTCGCATCCCGTTTGAAAGTACAAACTCCGCAAAAATATTTTGATCAGGGGGGGAGTGCAAAAGAAAAAACCCAAGTAGGCATTCAATTTTAAATAAATAAGATATACGGACCACTTTGATTAATCGTCACTTCGAATACCTACAGTAATTTTTTTCTTCCAAATAAACTCATTAAGAAAAACGTCTGCTAAAACTTAAAAAAAAAAAGTATAAAAATAATAAATTAACTAGAAAAATAAAAACAGCAAAATTAATCAGCACCATTCTATAACCACTGAAATATATTTGAAGCATAACACAAAACAAAAAAAATCATTTAAATAAAAAAAGGAGAATTCAATTTTCATCAATTTTCAAAATCAAAAGAAAACACGTAAGTAGTATAAGGACAGGTCAAAGACACCAGGACAATTCATTAAAATAATTATACTCTAAGTCACTACTAAAACCACAGTTCGAAAATTTTCAAAAAAAAATTAAGCAGGAATAGCCTTTATTATCCTGGAGAAAGTACTAATTTTCATAGTTTTTACCTATTATTTTACGAGGGTCACGGGCGTCCAGGCAAGAATATAATTTTTTAAACGCGAATATATACCAATTTCAAGAAAAAAAGCAGGTCTTTTCTCTTCAAATTCATCAACATTGTAAATTCCAACTTTTTACCATTTTTAAGCATCTTTCTAACAGAAATCATCATGAATAAGTAACATATCACTTTTACCAAAATAGCGATATAATAAAATCTATAGTTTTAATGCACACATATTTTGACAGAACAAAAAAATTCCCTTTCTTTTGCTCTGAATAGGTAGTAATTTTAATGAATTTTACCAATTATCTGACAAGTAGAAGGGTACAACCATTCAGGTGAGTAAATAATCAAAAAATGTAATCCCAAATAATCAAAGGTACAACCTTCTATTCTTACTTTTTTTTTTTCAATTTTTAGAGGTGTATTTGGAGGATTTTTGAAGGTACACTCCCTCAACGCATTCAAAAATATTTCACTTTCTACATCCAAATCCATCCTCTTATAGTTACGCAGAAACAACTGGTATGAATCTAGAAAGCTATTGATGATTCATTAATTAATTTTAATATTGTCATTAAAACACAAGTTTTTTGAAGGTTTTTACGACCAAACTAATATATTAGCAAAATTAATATAAAAATAATTTTGCTCAACATTTAAAAGATTTCAGTAAGAAAGTGAAAAAATGAGTATAAACTCCTGCTGGGTTTACGATCTGCAATCGAAGACCTAGAAGACAAACTCTGGTCAATAGGTTTAGTAAGAAAACACTCGAGTTGAACTAAGACACGGGAAAACTTTTGACATCGCAGGATGCCGATTTCGTCCAAAGTAAATCAATTATGGAATTCCGTTCACGTTTAGAGCCTAAAAATATAAGTACAGATTTTTTCTATTAAAATATGTTTAATCAAAATGTACGGGCAAACTTCCAATATGGGTGCTTATAAGGTAAAACTTCCTGTCCACCTAGCAAGATGATGAGCACATGAACCCTCCCCGCAGAGTGCAACTTATACTTATCACGGTGATCGAGTGACGCAAGCTCGAAAATGTCCAACAAAATCAAAAACGAAAAATTTTCCCATGTCCACAACTTTGCCCCTGCTGCCCGAAGGGTAGGCAAACCACCATACATCAACTCACAATGTGTGGCAGAGGTTAGGTTAGAATGCCTCACTTCTACCCCGGGACACCCTGTATGATGTTCTTATCTAGAAGTACAGTTCCTCGTCAAGGACAAATTATTTTTTTATAGAAAAGATGAAGTCAGGGCGCGAGGTACGTAACGAATTATATTTCAGCCGAAAAAATCACATTCACAAAATTTACAAATTCAAAAAGATCCTATCTCAAAAAAGTCTAAAAGACTATGAACTTCAAATATTAAAGAATTAAAGGGCAAGCATAAAAGATGATGTACACTACTCAGCCGAAAATTTTAATCCTGAATTCAAGTGTGCGCTGTCTTCAATCACAGTTGCAGGAACTTCAGAAAAAATGGCTTTTTACCATAATTGGTTCTTGACTTCTTGTATCAGTTATTTTTTAGTTCTGACGCTTGGGCATTTTATGGTAAAATCCTAAAATCTATAAAAATTATTTACTTTTCAAGGTGATGAATTCTACTGTATCCCTACCTTAGTAAAATGATAATTCACTTATTCATTATGATTTTTGCCAGAAAGATGCTTAAAAATGGTAATAAGTAGGAATTTATAATGTTGATGAATTTGACAAGAAAAGGCCTGCTTTTTGTCTTAAAATTGGTGAATATTCGCGTTTAAAAAATTACTTGCTTGGACGTCCGTGCTCCTTGCAAAATAGTAGATAAAAAGTATGAAAATTAGTGCTTTTTCCAGAATAAATAAAGGATTTTTCTGCTTAATATTTTTTGAAAATTTTTGAACTGTTGTTTCAGTAGTTATTTAGAGCAAATGTGTATTTTAATGAACTGTCCTGGTGTCTTTGACCTGCCTTTATACTACTTACGTACATTGAAGAATTCGCGTTCAGATTTTTGGAGGGGCAACGCGATTAAGAAATATGTATCAAGCGCTAACAAAAACTCATCGTAGTATAATTTTTCAAAATTATAAATTAACAAAACAAAAATAAACATTTACCAATAAATACTTACAATTACAATAACTATACAATTTTATACATAATGTTATAAGAAAGACGAAAATGGTAAATATAATTTTAAATTCCGAGAGAAAAAAAAAAAACGAAAAAAAAAAATGCATCGATTGTTTTCAATGATTTAAAATTAATTTTTCAGCTTAAACGTTAGCATTTGCATTTCTTTTCCCTTTTCTACTATACTAGGTAAATATGTACCTTGTTTTAGTACTATGAGCAAGTAAAAATACGCTAGACCAAATTAACCACGAAAATTCCAAACATATAAAAAAACCGACCACATGATATTTTCCAAACGAATATTAGTCTCTTTTCAACGACCGTAATTTATCATCTACCTTTATTAAAAATAGTACACTTTAGGTCTGGCGAGAAATTCGAAGCACGTAAAAACCATTGGTAATTTGCCACATAATTAACGCAACAAACTGGAATCCGCCAACTTGACTGTTTACCGTATAAAAATTTACTCGATAAATTAGAAACAAAAAAACAAACAAATATGAAATACTTATTTCTCAATTTAAATTACGGCCGTGTGTTATTTTTAACAATGTTTATCGTTATGTTGACCCGAGAGTTGAATTTTAATGCGAAAATAATCGAGAAGACAAAAAAAAAAAAACATTACAAAATCTCAGTTCCTTTGTAGATTATTTATCGAAATAAATTTTTCAATTACAAAAATGGGAGACAGAAAAAACGAATAAAAAATGCAATTAAAGGTAAAAGCTTATACAATATACCATTCATTAAAAAACAAAAAAAAAATCTGCAAGAATGATAGCACATTTTGCGAAAGAAACCCTTAATTCGAACGATTTGCGCAGACGAGCAATTTTCATTTCTTTTTTTAATTTTACAAACGAAATTTTTTTTTAAAAACGCTACGATAATGACGTATATCGAATATGAAAAAGGTGTTTAAACGAGTAGATAGGAGGTATATTAAATACTGTACAAACAGCCAACTTATCAACGATTCGTCACCGGTTCCCATTTCATTTACTCGCGTAATATTGAACTTTTTTGTTTGTGTTCGTTACTTTGGAAGATGCTAAATTCAATACTTCGGTCCAATCTGAAAATGTACAAAAATGTATTCGTTAGATCTTTGAATTAATAAAAAAAATTCTTCTGAAAAGTAAAGAATTTTTGTATCTCAAAAATCAAAATTCAAATTTTTTGTAAAAAAAAAAAAAAATCAACTCATTTTTTAATTTTTTGTAATATTTAGAGATGAAAAAAAAAAATTAATGTGCAGAAGTCTTCAAAAATTTTTTTGAAACAACCCCGCACCCTAAAGTAACTCCTAGTTACCTCCCATCCCTTTGTTTAGAAAAATAAAAAAATGACGGTTTTTCAATTTTTGCATTTTTCCCGTTAATAACCTATACAAGTTTTCATGAGAATAGTCATTTTTTCATTTCCGCTCCTCAACTTCGTAATTGTCAAAATTTCTAAAAATGGCCAGTTCTTCAAAAAACTGAAAATTTTTTTAAAATTATCAACTTTTTTTTTTTTTTTCGCTGTCCTTCTGGCCTTCGCGGCAGTATACGGCACGTTAAAATGAATTTAAACAAAAAGATCCAATAATTTTCCGAAATTGCAAAATTTTCAAAAATAATCAAATTTCCTAAAGTCGTAGTCGTTTACTTTTCTAAAATTCCCCAATTCGAAGAAAGCGTTGATTTTTGAAAATTGCGAATTTTCAAAAATTGTCAAATTTCTAAAAATTGTCATTTCTTCAAAAACTGACAAATTTTCAAAAATTATTGATTTTTAAAAATTGCAAAATTTTCCAAAATTACCGAATTTTTAAAAATCGGTAATTTTTAATGATTCAATAATTTTCCGAAATTAAAAATTTTCGAAAATTGTCAAATTTTTAGTAAAGCGTATGAACTGTAATTTTTTTTAGTTGTATTAAAAAAATTATCCCCTCCCTCCATCCAAGTATCTTCAAAATATATCAAAAGAAATATAAAACTACAGCACTGATAAAACCACCTGGAAAAAAGTACATACCTATATAAATCAAAAAACTAAAAGTTTTCTCACTTTAATTTCAATTTTTTTTAAATTCTAATTTATCTCATTTTTTTCTCAATTTCTAATTTATGATTGTTTTTAAAATTTTTCCAAAGATTTCTGTTTATGCTTTATAATTAGGTAATTAAAATTCATCACATGCAAAAATTAACCCATGAAACATGATACTCTGAATCGAGGAAAATTTTTTCAAAATCTTGCAGAATTTTTGAAGCACTTTTGCAAGATTTTCAAATTTTTATTTTTCATAACCACTTCATAAAAATTATATTTTTTTGAAAATTTGGAGGGTAGTCGGACTTCCATAACTTTCCTTTCAAATACGTCACTGCAGTGGATAGAGAATTTTTCGATTTTTTTTTTCTATACGTACTTTTGGTAACAAAAATTACTTCACATTTTCGTGAGCAAAAACACGCCGCGGTAACAACAAAAAATTGACACACTGAACTGAATAGGTATTCATTCGACAGACTTGGCGAAATTATGAGTAGTAGTTTTTCGAATTTAATGGAAAGAACGTTGAAAAAAATCGTAACAGTATTTTTCTTTAATTACGTACTTTGAAAAAAATTACGTGTCGGGTACCGCGTGATCAAAAACATTAAAATTTCCCCTTAAACTTCTACCGGCGAGTTTCATTCGATAAATTAGAAAAACTTCGCTTCGCTTCCGTAAGTAGTCTGCAGGACGTATCCGAGCATCAAAATAAAAAGTACAGTTTTTCGACGCATGGTGATTAATTATAAAGAAAAGGAGCTCGCGTTACTTTAGCAATTTGTGCAAAAGCTATTATAACTTTTCTTTCGAAACTACTCTTCAACATACTCGCCAGTATTAGCGCATAACTTGGATGAAATTTCCGACTCGAAAGAGAGAGAGCTGGAAGGTTGATGGGTCGAGGAGGTTGGAAAGTACATACGTATGGTACATTCGGTACTTACTTTTATTAACGTATTGGATAACTTCGGCAACGTTGTACTTCGAAGACAGTTCGATAGTTTCTTTTTGAATTTCGAGTTGTCTCTGTTTAGAAGTCTCGATAGTGGCATCTCCTTCAAGCAACCTATCGTTCACGTTGAAAGCGATGATGATCTCATCGGGATCCACGCTATTCGGACGATTTCGATCGCTCAATACGTGCATTACATTTTGACCAGTCTCATTATTATTAGGTAACGAATGTGAAAGTTTATCGACGTATGTCATTGGTTGCGAACCATCGGAAGAAACGGTGTCGTTACTTTTGTTACTACTAAATTTAAGTACGATAGTCTCTTCGACGCTGACGTCGTTACAGCCATTGGAATTACTAGAATTATGGTGGTATCTGCTACAGGCGTTGTTGTTCACTTCGACCGTCTCCAGATCGGTTTGCGTTTCGCTGCATTTGGTAGTGGTGATCGTGGTTGACGCGTTCGTAGCGCATTTTAGAGTGAACTCGACGAATAGATCGTTTGACGTTGAGGTCTTGGCCAACGCGCCGTCCGTTTCGTAATTATCGTTGATAACGTCGTTTTCGTCGACATTAGCGCTGTTGACGCCGACGCCACCGCCGCCGCTGGCGGTCTTATTCTTTTTATTTCTAGTCTTTTTAACTTTAGCGTTATTAGTATTATTACTACTACTATGATTAATATTATTATTATTACTAGTGTTATTAGTAAGGGTAATATTGTTACTAATATTACTGTGATAGTCTTTTGGCATTTTAGTGATATCGACACCGCCGACGTTGCCGTTGCAGTAAACGATGCTAGCAGCATTGGTCGTATTGTTATTGGTATCGTTATCGTTGGTATTTTTCGAGCTCTTGTTCTTACGTCTAGGCGGCGTAGCGGTTGTCGCATCGACATTGTACTCGTTGGCAACGCTTTCGTTAACGCTGCCGCATCCGCTATCTTTATCGTCGATCACGCTGATATTGGCGGTCGCATCGGTCAGGGTGGTTTCGCTAAACGAAACGTTACTACAATTTAGATCACAGCTTTCATCGGAGACTACATTACTAGGTTGGAGGACGACACCACCCTCGGTGCCGCTGCTATTAGCGTCGGACGGCGGTGATACATTTGCGCAGACTAATTCCGAATTATCCGAATGCTCGGGCGAATCGCCGGTATTTGAGGAACTGGCCGACGACGAAGCGAACGAGCTCGCGGTGGTAACCGAGCCGCAAGTGTTCTGCGTCGAATACGCGGACGACGACAATGAGGAGGACGGCGAATTGGAAAACGTTTTGAGGGACCGGTGCCATTTGGCATCGCCACCGTTAAGCGTCGTCGAACTATTGCACTGCGGCGATTTCGCGATATCCGCGTAAGACGCTTGCGGCGTACAACCACTGGACGTGGATTTTTTCTTAATTTTATATTTGGGCGTAGTCGACGATACAGGCAACGAGTGTATCGAATCCGAATCCGATATTTTATCCGAAGGCACCACCGACGAAACGGATTTTCTACGACTGCGATGGCGATTTTCGGTACTGCGCGTCGAACGTTTACTATTCTGGTAGGAGACGAAATGGCCGTTATCGTTTTTATCGGCGTAATGGTGCGGTAAAAAGTTCTGCGACAATGACGAAGTCGCCGAATCGTGAATACCGTGGTGATGGTGTTTTTGGTGCTCCAACGTCGACGAACGCGATTTACTTCTTCGCTTCTTCTTACGTTGCTTTTTGGTAACTAAATGGAATTCCGTTTCGGTGTAGTTGTCGTCGTCTACATGATCTAGATTATCGTAGTACAAATGATGCGATTGTTTGATTTGATGATTGATGTGCTGCTGGTGGTCGTGGTCCAGTTGCTGCTGCTGCTGCGGAGGCGGCACCGACTGCCCATCCAGCTGTTGCTGCGGTGATACAGCGTCGTGCGACGGTATTTGATAATCGACTAGTGTCGAATTGGCCGTCAGCGTAAGGACCGGTGATGGTTCAATATCTACGACGACGCTGCTTTCTTTAGAAATATAATGACTATCATCGACCGACGACTGCTTTTTATTCTGTTGCTGCTTACTTTTACTGCTACTGTGGCGTAAATCTTCTAAGCTCGTGCTCTTCTTCAGACGTTCTTTGGCTCGGTTCGGTTTCTTGTTACGCACGTCGTCGTCCGTCGACGCCTTACCGCCGCCAATACCGCCACTCTTGCCGCCTCTGTCGCTGTTCCGAGACGAAGCGCTACTCGCAGATTTACTTTTTACGCTTTTACCGGATATCGCTCCGTTTTCTCCCGCTCCGTTCGTATTCTCGATGTACTCTACTAAATATTCGACTGATTTGTCACCGCAATAGCCTTCGATGTTTTCCGAAAGTACCGACGTGGTGTTTTGTTTCTGTAAACAAAAAGAACGAAAAAAAAATCAATACGAGAAATGATTCGTCTAGATTAACGAAAATGGTGTTTCGATTTAGATCGCGTTTATTTTAATTAAATTTCTTGAAAATCAACTTTCACTCCCATATGGTACTCCGAACTGCACTTCTTCCTCTTCTTTTCGTTCCCTAACGACCAAAATCCTCCCATAGGAAGAATTTTTCAAAAGACAAAAAGCGCCGAAAACTTAATACCGCCTTATATCGTCGTTCAGCTTTAATTTCACAGCCGAGCGAGACGGCACGACCTCATTTTTTTCGTATTAGGGTCATTCCATGTCAGATCGTTGACGTTTTTGCACTCGAGGTCTTCGATTTTTTT
>FIZV01043247.1:0-13318 GCA_900050545.1 Trionymus perrisii | reverse complement strand
CCCCCTTTTTCTTTTTTTTTTTTTTTTTTTTTTTTTTCTTTTTCCTTTTTTTTTTTTTTTTTTTTTTGAAACACGTCAAAATTATTGGAAGCAAAATACGATTATTTTTGCGATTTGAATTTGCTTATCAATATTTTTTGATAATTAGTATTGAATTTCGTTATCTGTGTGTATCGTCGTATGATCTCCGTGTCTTTATGTTCAGGATATATTACTGTTTTTTTTTGTGTATTTTTAATTTCTTATTTTTTTCTGTCTTTGAGTTTTTATTTGAAAAAAAAAAAAAATCGATAAGCACGTAGAGTAATTTAAAATTTTAAAAAATCGTGATATTATAAGTAATATGTGAACTAGGAAAGAGTATTTTTTTCGTTCCTATAATATTCGTATATCGGCCTTTGGTGGTCGTATGTTTAACAAAATGGTTTGCTCGATTCATGAATTCGATATTCTATATTATTAAGTTACATAGTTTAGACTGATTATCGTTTCTAGGCACATTTGTGTTCGCTTTGTTTCGAGAATACAGTGTGAGGAACGTTGTTCGAAATTTCTATCATGTTTCGTTATAAATCATAGCGATGATTTAAATCAAAACGAGTCGAATGTTAGATCTCCAGCTCAAGATTACACAATTTATTACGCGTATTTATAATATTAAGATTTACGTAGAGACCTGAGTATTATAGGGTGGCATTCCCTGGCTTTTTCTGGAAAAAAAAATAGTAACGGTTTTGGTTCAATTTCGTTATTCCTTTTTGCGGAAATGAATTCGATTAATTTAGGTAGAGTTGTATGGTTAAGTTAACCTTGATTTTTTCCATAGTAACATTTTTTTAATCAAAATTTATCCAACTCCGTCGCCAATGTACCTTTAGCTGCCACCCTAAAGTCATCAAACGCCAGCTTTCTCAATTAAAAAGAGCTTAGAAGCTTTAGTAAAGGTGTACGAGAAGCCGGTTTTTTATGAATATTTTCATTTAAGATTTCATTTTATTCGTCCTATAATTTTATACATCTCATTATGTTCCTGATATACCTACTCATCGCATATGTAAGAAATTAGTGCTCTAAAATCGTCCCCGGTCAAATTGTATATATTATATCGATTACCTTTGAAAAAAAGAATCACGAGGCAATAATTCCAAAGAGAATGTATCTATGTTACAATAATTCGAGCATATTTCAACTAACGTTTTACAGCACTACTTAGTTCAAATTTATAGTGATTTATTTTAGCATGATGTATTTTTGTATAAAAAAAAAGACGTATTATCTTGTGTTCGATATTTTTTCATCTCTAATTTCCTTTTTTTTTTCTTTCTTTCGTTTTCATATATATGTTGTGTGTATTTAATATTGTGTTCTGATTTCTCAGTCTTTTTGTATCCGTGTTGTTTCTGATAATTGTTTAATATTAAGATAGTATCTTAATTACGTCGCAATAGCTAATTTTTTTTCTAGACAATGTTTTAATCGAAGGTGTGATTTTTAAATATGGTACTTAAAAGTAACATAAGTATTTTAGACAATTGCCAAATCTTTTTTAGACGTATATAACGCCGTGTAGACAATCTAGTTTCGCATTTTACGTATTACTTACGCGATTTTGAATTTTTCTTTTTGTTATTCCGCACATTCCTTTTAGTGGCTCTCTTCTACAAGCAATAGAATCAAGCGAATGTATTATAGATAGCTTAGGTTGTTTTTTTAATCTTTTTTTCTCTTTTTTCTATCAGCAATGTACAGAATTAACAAAATTATCATGCGCGCAGTTTTAATGATAGTTGCTTGTTTTAGTATAATCATGTAGTTTTTAGACAGCTTTTATAAATAATTTCAAGAGTTTTGCCAAGTTTTTCAGATGTTGACTGTTGATGAAAGTGTCGTTATTGTGTATGTATCGTAGATCGGCATTGCAGATTTTACTTTTAAATTGTGTTTCATGTTTTAATTATCATCTAAGAAATATTTTAAAATTGTATTTTGTATGTCCAAATGATTATATAATATATTTATTTACTATCTAGCAAGGTTCTTTTAATATTTTGAAATAGAAGATTAAGAACAAGTTACAAAGATTGAGAATTTATTAAACCCAATTAAAATGGATAAAAAAAATTACATAACTTATAAAATAATTATTTTGACCGATTTGGTAAAACACCCAGTGTGCAAAGGCATGCCTATGATAATGAATAATACAAAAAACTGATGTAAAAATCTCTACGACGCTTCACGTTGGTTACATTACTGAACATTGAGATCGAATCTTTTATTTAAAAGTGAAGACTAGTCTTCGATTTTACATCATATTTTTAATTCTTACTGTACAAAATGAGAATGTTGCACATTTCACTGCACCCTTTCCAACGCTTCCATAATTACTATAGAGTTACCTCTTATGACCTGTGAATAAAAATTACACGATGAGAACCTGAACAAATACAAAATATATTATCATTATTGCGTTTCTTACCACTATTCCTAATGGTTTTTGGGTTTTATCACGCCTTATTTCAATCGCATCGTCGACTACCAAATTCATGAAAGGATCGAATCCTCGTAAAATTCCATTTACAGTTCGTTTGCCATTCAATTTAACTATAAACAGAATTACATGTTAAGAAATCATTTCCAAGATTCGTAACATTTATAAATGTACTTACACGTTAGTTTTTTGTCCATGTACCTAAAACAGGCGTAAAATAAATCGAAAATGATTAGAGATTGAGAAATTTGATGCAACTGTAATCGGATGATAGGTAAATTTCACTTACTTTTTAAGTTCCGGCGGATGTGCTTTCGACATTTTGTTGACTGCAAATTGCTACCGAACAAAAATTCAACACTTAATATGAGTTAGAAAGAAACTTAATAAGTAGTTAACCGGTAAAGTTATTAAAGTCGGCGAAAGTTGAGATAATTCCAAAATGTGTTTGAGTTTTCAAAGTTTGTTGTTGAAATTTGAAAAATGTTTTTTGGGATTCACAACGAGATGAACGACGACATGAAACTATGATCTTTGAAAATACATCTAAGAAATATATTTTAGCGTACACCTTAAAGTTGGATTAATCAGATTGTAATTTCGAAACGTTTGCATTTTTATCCCCACTTTTCCATTATTTTGTTATTCGTAAAATGAAAATTCGAGAGATGAGAAATCAAAATGATGAAAGTTTCTATACTCGGACTCGGTCTGTATAACGTAATTTGAGTATTTCTGCATTATTTTTTTAGTTTTACAATCATGTCCATATTTAAAATCAAGTAGAGAACTTAACGGTTTGATCAAAATGTACGACTTCGAAGAAGGTAAGCTTTCGGTGATGTATCTTTAACGTGTAACAAGTGTTTGACGCAATACCGCTAAATATTTTCGTTTGCGAATAGAACAATACGACGATGATGATTCGACCGAGATATCTTCGGAATTATGGCAGGAGGCTTGCTGGATCGTCATCAATTCCTATTTCGATGAGAAAGGTCTGGTCAGACAACAGCTGGACTCGTTTGACGAGTTCATTCAAATGTCTGTTCAGCGTATAGTAGAAGATACGCCATCGATAGAACTGCAAGCTGAAGCTCAACACAGAAGAGGAGAAATCGAAACACCGGTATGTTGAAAAATTATTTATATCGATACGAAAGTATTGTATACTTAAATAATATACATGTTTTAGCCTCGATATGTGATGAAATTTGAACAAATTTATCTGTCGAAACCTACACATTGGGAAAAAGATGGTTCTCCTTCGCCTATGATGCCGAATGAAGCCAGATTACGGAATCTAACTTACTCCGCTCCTTTATATGTTGATATTACAAAAACTATATTTCGCGAGGGAGAAGAACCTATTGAGACGCAAAATCAAAAATCTTTCATCGGTAGGTTACCTATACTTGTTTTTTTTTTTTACTGGAAAATTTAAAACTTCATAATATTTGGATATTTATTCGGCAGGTAAAATTCCCATCATGTTACGTTCTACGTATTGTTTACTAAACGGATTGACCGATCGTGATTTAACTGAATTAAATGAATGCCCCCTCGATCCTGGCGGTTATTTTATCATCAACGGATCTGAAAAAGTAAGTTTACCATGTACAACCATCACGTTCGTAATTTAATCACTTTATTCTATTTTCTCAGGTACTTATCGCGCAAGAAAAAATGGCTACGAATACAGTTTACGTATTCAGTATGAAAGACAGTAAATTTGCTTTTAAATCAGAAATTAGATCATGCCTAGAGCACACATCACGTCCTACTAGCACGTTATGGGTGAATATGTTAGCTCGAGGTGGTCAAAGTATCAAAAAATCAGCCATCGGTCAACGTATCATTGCTATTTTACCTTATATCAAACAAGAAATTCCAATCATGATTGTTTTTCGAGCTTTGGGATTCGTAGCCGACAGAGACATCCTGGAACATATTATTTACGATTTCGAAGACCAAGAAATGATGGAAATGGTAAATTATTGCGAAGTTGAAATGCCTAAATCATTTGAGAAGATATTAAATGTCATTAATTTCAGGTCAAACCTTCCCTCGACGAAGCTTTTGTAATTCAAGAACAAAACGTCGCTTTGAATTTCATCGGTGCTCGTGGTGCTCGACCCGGAGTCACTAAGGAAAAAAGAATAAAATACGCTAGAGAAATTCTGCAGAAGGAAATGTTACCTCATGTCGGTGTATCTGATTTTTGTGAAACGAAAAAGGCCTATTTCCTTGGGTATGCGTTGACTCGATATTTTTAATTTAAACGAACTCTGGGTATAATGTGGTTTAATTTTTCTAGATACATGGTACATCGTTTGTTATTGGCTGCATTAGGTCGTCGTGAACTCGACGATCGAGATCATTACGGTAATAAAAGATTGGATTTGGCCGGACCTCTGTTAGCTTTCTTATTCAGAGGGTAATTATTTAGGAATAGAATGTAATTCCAATCCCGGCATTGGTATTAATTTTTTATTAATTTTAGATTATTCAAAACACTTACAAAAGAGGTCAGAATGTATGCTCAAAAATTCATCGACCGAGGAAAAGATTTCAATTTGGAATTAGCCATTAAAACTAAAATTATAACGGACGGTTTACGATACTCGCTGGCTACCGGAAACTGGGGTGATCAGAAAAAAGCTCATCAAGCCAGAGCCGGAGTATCCCAAGTATTAAATCGGTTGACTTTTGCTTCAACTTTATCTCATTTACGTCGTGTAAACTCTCCTATCGGTAGGGATGGTAAATTAGCAAAGCCTCGTCAGTTACACAACACTTTATGGGGTTCGTCTTTTTTTTTCGATCTCGTCAACCAAATTGAAAATTTATACTAACCTTGACCGCTTCCAATAGGTATGATATGCCCGGCCGAAACTCCTGAAGGTGCCGCTGTCGGATTAGTGAAGAATCTCGCCTTGATGGCGTATATCTCCGTCGGTTCGCAACCGTCTCCTATTTTAGAGTTTTTGGAGGAATGGAGTATGGAAAATTTAGAAGAAATTGCTCCTTCTGCAATTGCCGACGCTACTAAAATATTTGTCAATGGATGCTGGGTACGTTGATAATAATTCCATGTTCAAATTTAAGATTTTGTTGGTATTTTCATTCAACATTCAATCTCTTGTCGCTCAGGTCGGTATCCATCGTGACCCCGAACAATTAATGGGTACTTTGAGAAAACTGCGCCGTCAGATGGACATCATCGTCAGTGAGGTATCAATCGTACGAGACATCAGAGATCGTGAAATTCGTATTTATACGGACGCCGGACGTATCTGTAGACCATTACTTATCGTCGAAAACGGCTCTTTATTATTGAAGAAAATACATATAGATAATTTAAAACAAAGAGATTATAATAATTATGGGTAATTTCTCATTTTATACTTGATACGTGTACCTACGCAATTTCATCCATTTTCATCATCTTATTTACATAACGTATTTGTTTTTTAGCTGGCAATATCTCGTCTCCGGCGGTGTAGTCGAATACATCGACACACTCGAAGAAGAAACCACAATGATCGCCATGAACATCGAAGATCTTCACCAAGACAAAGAATGCGCCTACTGTACCACTTATACCCACTGCGAAATTCATCCAGCCATGATATTAGGCGTCTGCGCTTCCATTATTCCTTTCCCCGATCACAATCAGAGTCCTCGTAATACCTACCAAAGTGCTATGGGTAAACAAGCCATGGGAGTATATATTACAAACTACCACGTCAGAATGGACACCTTAGCACACGTGTTGTATTATCCGCAAAAGCCTCTAGTCACCACTCGATCGATGGAATATTTACGTTTTAGAGATTTGCCTGCTGGAATCAATGCTATCGTCGCCATTTTATGTTATTCCGGATATAACCAAGAAGACAGCGTTATTTTGAACGCTTCAGCTGTCGAAAGAGGATTCTTCAGGTGATGAAATTTATCATAAATTTATACCTCGACTCGATTTGATTTTTTAAAACTAATCGACGTTTGCTTCGAATTTAGATCTGTGTTTTTCCGGTCTTATAAAGATGCTGAATCGAAAAATATTGGCGATAAAGAAGAACAATTCGAAAAACCGAACAGAGCCACGTGTCAGGTAATTTTTTTCCAATTTGGTGCCAAATTTCGGGCGAATCTGTTCTAATCTTTCTATAAAACTGTTACAGGGTATGAGAAACGCAATTTACGATAAATTAGACGACGACGGTATCATAGCTCCTGGTTTGAGAGTATCCGGTGACGACGTGATTATCGGTAAAACGATGATGTTACCAGATAACGAGGACGAAGTCAGTACCGTCGACTTTTTTGGCACGCCCATCTCTTTAAATAAATTAATAACTTTTTTCGTCACAGTTGGAAGGCACCACTAAACGGTACACGAAACGAGACGCTAGCACGTTTTTAAGAAACAGCGAAACCGGTATCATTGACCAGGTTATGTTGACGTTGAACGCAGACGGCCATAAGTTCGTTAAAATTCGAGTCCGTTCCGTGCGTATACCTCAAATCGGCGATAAATTCGCTTCAAGGCACGGTCAAAAGGGTACTTGCGGTATTCAGTACAGACAAGAGGTACTTATATATGATTTGTAGAGATATTTTACCTCATGAAAGTGACTATTTAACCGATAATCGTGCCTAAATTGCAGGATATGCCGTTTACATGCGAAGGTATCACTCCCGATATTATAATTAATCCTCACGCTATTCCATCTCGTATGACAATTGGTCACTTGATCGAGTGTCTTCAAGGAAAAGTAAACATTGTTATTCGATCTTCATGTCAAACACCGAAACATCCGAATTACATTTGTCATTCGTACAGGTATCCGCTAATAAAGGAGAAATTGGTGACGCGACACCGTTCAACGATGTGGTAAACGTACAAAAAATCTCAACCCTGTTGCAAGATTACGGGTATCATTTGAGAGGTAACGAGATCCTATACAATGGATTCACAGGGCGTAAACTAAACGCCCAAGTGTTCGTCGGGCCCACGTATTACCAAAGATTGAAACACATGGTAGACGACAAAATCCATTCAAGAGCCAGAGGACCTGTGCAGATTTTAGTACGTCAGCCTATGGAAGGAAGAGCTCGGTATGAAAACGCTTGAATGAATATTTTTTGGTTGAAGATAATCTATAATTTTGTATTCTAAACGTAGTGACGGTGGATTACGTTTCGGTGAAATGGAGCGAGATTGTCAAATCGCCCACGGTGCTGCTCAGTTCCTACGAGAGCGTTTGTTCGAAGTATCCGATCCGTATAGAATCAACGTGTGCAATTTCTGCGGCCTTATTGCCATTGCTAACTTGAGAAATAATACGTTCGAATGTAAAGGTTGTAAAAATAAGACTCAGGTATGTATCGATTGCGGAGACTGGCTACATGATTTTTAGAATTTTATCTATCTGACTGAAAATTGTTTTTGTTTCTAGATATCCCAGATTAAATTGCCCTACGCCGCTAAATTACTATTTCAGGAATTAATGTCCATGAATATTGCTCCTCGATTGATGGTCGAATAAATAGTTTCTGTATTTTTTTATTTTTTTTTTTACTTTACTTTTGTGTATTATTATGTTGACGTTGTATGAAGTGAATAAGATTCTTGTACACTTTTTTTATAATCATTTCTATTTTAGTTTGAATTGATTAAATTTCTGAGGAAGTGTGGTCATTACGGTTGTTATGAGTATTTTATTCAGTATTTGCACTTGCAGCGAATTTTCGATAATTTTGCCGTCGATAAATGATTATTCCACGTTTTCATTCCACGTACGTGGATGTGAAATTATTATCACATCTTAATTATCATCTGAATTATTGAATTCTGAAAATTTATTCTATTTTTTTATTATTTTTTCAAGTTGGACGAAGAATCACGAACTAACCCGAATCCATCCGAATAGATGGCGCATTCAAGTAAGCGCCTGCGCAGATGCAAGCTTTTCCTTTTATTTTTCTCTGTTTTCTGTTGAATTTTCATTCTGTTGATAACGAAAAACTTATGATAACATTCTGTGGTGCGTAAAAAAAATACCATGTAGAGTTGAATTATGTAATTAATTACCTCGACGTTTAGAAAATATGTAATTTCCTATTCGTATCATTAATCACAACTTGATTCGAGTGTTTACGTTCAATTGTGAAAACGTCGACAGCTCTGTCAAAATGACTACTTTAAATAAACTGAATCGTGCCTTGGATTCTCTAAAAAAAGTCATCGCCAAACCACCAGAATTCAACAAGTCAGTATTTCACCGAATTCAATTCTACTTTGATATTTTACCAACACATTTGCAAATCTCATGTACGTTGCAGGCAAAAGGAAAAAGTCAGTTTATGTTTAACCATTACCGACTTAGTTTGCAAATCAAATGAAAAAAGCACGCTGCTTACGTTTACCGTATCCTCACTTATACAACTTTTAGAAGATGCTGATTCCAATACACGTCTCATCATCGATGAAAGCTTAAATAAAATTATTCGAGTAAGAAATCTCTTCTTATATACCTCGAGTTTTTCTCGTTAATTCTGTTTTTACTCGAGTATTTCATATTTTAGGCTTCTATGGATAATTCCAACTACGTCGCGAAAGTTTTGATCGCCTTGTTGAAAGTGTTAGGTGGTAAAAACACTCACGAGAAGTGTTTACGAGCTGCCTTGTGGAGGTTTTCCGAATTAGCTCATTTTGTCAGGTGAATATATATATGTGAAACTAAATACGAAATTCGTATTAATTCGCGATTTCATTTCAGACCACAGAAGGGTAAGGTGTACGTGCAAACTTTGGTACCGATTATAAGTAAAATAGCTGCTAGAAAAGACGAATCTATAGTGGAAACGCTGGCCGAATCTCTTCCCAATATTTTCAAACATATCGGCTTATTTAGTTCTGATAACGATATCAAAGTGAGTACTGAGTACTAATTTTAACAGGCTGAGATAAGATTTTATATTAATAAAATTCGGTAACATTTCCAGCTACTGTTGAAAGCATTTGTGAAAAATTTACACTCCGACTCGCCGGAAGTTCGTAGATCGGCCGCAGTTAGTATAATTGCAATATGCAAACATTCCAGGCAACCGGAATATTTCTTCGAATATATTCTGACAACGGTGCTAGGTATTTTAGAAACTATCAGAGACTTTTTCATCTCGAATGTTTGTTTTTAATGACTTTTCACTTTTAGATTTACTTTGTGATTGTCATAAATCAGATCGAGAATGTCGAAATCTGATTCAAGGTTGTTTATCATGTATCAGGAATATATTACCTCATGTTTCCGGCCGTAGGTTTAATAAAAACAATACCACCAATTGCGATAACCTAATACAAGTAAGGAATTTTGCAAAAACTTCTTTGGAATGTTTTTTAAAACCGAGTTATCCTTCAGGTTTACGAACTTTGCTTTCAATACGCCAAATACCACGATCACAATGTGATAACCTCGGCGCTGGAAACCCTAAACGAGTTGTTGCAAGAAGCTACAGTACCTTTGATTCGTAGACTGACGACTAAAGGAGGTGTGACAGCTTCGACGATATTCAAACGAAACCATCATGGATCAACGCTGTCTCTAGGAGGTGAAAGTACGTACCTGTGGATCAATTCATTGCAATAACCGGTTGCATTCTATTGATGAACCGTCGTTCACAGGTGATATAATGAGTATCGGAAGTACAATAGCTCGTACAGACGACGGTGCTTTTATCGAATCAATGGTCGGTAAGAGAGCGCCATTGATTAGTTCTATTAGCGAAAGCTGCACCGATTTGAATTTCGAGCTGAAACAAAGAACTGAGAAATGGATTCACGAGCATCCAAATAAAGAAAACGAATCTATTTCGTCTTCTTTACTGAACATCAATACTAGCCACTTTGCTAATAGCGATGAAGGTAAAATATGTAGACCGAATACAATTTCCACCGAGAACTGGATTAGACTCAATTGTGATAATTTTTGCAGAAGATACAAACAACGAAATAGATTCAAAATTGGTTTCATCTTTTCGAGCCACGTCTTTGGATAATATTCAAATGCAACAATTCAACGACCACAATACCAAGCGACAATTCCCTCGTGAAAAAAGCGTCAGTATATCGATGATTTCTAACGCATCTTCGTCGAATTCTTTATCCATCGTAAGTCTCGTCGATAATTCAATTTTTTCATCGTTTGAACTGAACTACCAAGTTCATTTTGTTTCTGTTTCAAAGGATTTTGATATTGGTGAAGTAATCGACGATACTGAAATACCTTTACACTACTGCGCTAGATTCCTCGTATCGGCCTTTTTACTCGAAAACAAAACTTCCAAAAAGGTTCGAGTTAGTGTACTTTCCCTTACGTTGAATTGCTTTGCTCAAATACTCAAGATACACCCACAAATCGCCAATATACCTGTTGAAAGGAATGGTACAACTTGTGAAGGTAAACGGAATAGTTTCTTTTGAATATTGCAATTTTTTTTTTTCATTCTATTTAATTCAACGACTGCGACTTATTATTTTTCAGGATATTCGAATTTGATGCAGGTAGTCCTTTCTTACGCGTCCCACGAAGACCAACAAGTTCGAGGATTGGTCTGCGTAGTCATTGGAAACTTCATCCTATCATCGCTGATTCAAGGAAATTATCTCCTGAACGAATCCGATTATTTGAACGAACCATTTTTCAACGAATTAATCGCGTATTTGTTGAAAGTACGTTTTAAATGATATTTTAAAATATCTCCAACGATTTCACTTATTCCAAGATTCTTCAATATGTTACTAGGGTTTAGAAGACGAATCGTCGGTTTGTGTTAAGCATACTTTACAAGCGATCTCTTTGTGTGTGCATTCTTTGCTGTTGTGCTCCGCTTATAAATCAACGATACCGGTGCTAGAGGCTGTGTTTACTCTCGTTGATAATCCTTACTGGCTCATCAAAGTAATAATACGTCATTTAAGTTTACAAAATGGTTTTTCAAACAATTTATCATTTTTTTTTTATACATTTTCGATTAGGTAAAAATTTTAGAAATTTTGGAAGAAGTATCATTCGAACTGCTTCATTACGTTAGCGACAATAGCACTTTGTATCAAGATAGAGTTTTTAGAAAAGTCATCCTAGTGTTACTTGAAGATATTGATGGGCGTGTTAGAAGTGCTGCTGCTTCGTGTTTAGTAAGGTAAGAAAATTTTTTGCATGAATTTCATTAACATTTAGAACATTCGTAAATGAAGTTCTGTCCGATCGAAAGGTTAAAAGCGATTTTATAATTGACCCGTAATCTAGGATGCATTTAAAAAAAAATGAGCTGGGTACCATTCTCTGGAGGCTCTCCTACTCATTTCTATACCTAAAGCCTTCAATTGAAAAATTTTTCAAACAAAAGTTGTAGATGGAGATTTTTGGAATAATTTTGGTTTATACTAAAATTTTGATTGGACCGTTCCCTCTAGTGTTGTATAATGCTTATGAAAATCACCAGATAATTTTCATGCGGATTGTCCAAAATTGAAGAAAAGGAATAGTCCCATCGAACTATGAAACGTCAAAAATTCAATACGCCCACCTAGGTATTAAAATGTCCAATTTTTTCGAACAAAAATTTTTTTCAGTCTTTTAGAAAAGAAATTCTCATTTTCTTGGGAAATAAAAATTTTAATTGTTTGAAGTCAGAATAAAAATATTTTTTGTAGAATAAAATTTCAATTTTTTTTACAGAAAAAAAGTTATTTACTTCTTGAGAAAAAATTTCGACTTTTTAAAGTAAACGTATTTTTCATTTTTTATGGAGTAAAAAAAATTCTCGATTGTCTTTGAATAAAAAATATCTCAATTTCTTTAGAATCAGCCTAAATTTTTTTTTCAAGTAAAACGCTTCAATTTTTTTGAATAAAAAGGTTTCTTTTTTGAGGGTGAGGGGGGGGGTATCTCATGTTTTTAGAAAGCAAAAATCTTATACGTTTTTTGAGCAAAAAAAAATATATATATTTTTTTTTAATAAAAAAATTGCATATTTTTTTCGGGGAATCGTCCCTCAATTTTTCAGAGTAAAAAAATCTCAATTTTTTGGGGAAAATAAAATTTTCAATTTTTTGGAAAAACTCATTTTTTGAGAAAAAAAAATCAATTTTTTGAAGTAAACATTTTTCTATTTTCGTGGAATAAAAAAATTCTTGATGCATTTTTGTGAAAGGATTAATTTTCTTAGTGGAAAAATTTCTGAATATTCTTCCAATAAAAAATCGATTTTTTTGGAATCTGCCTAAATTTTGTTCATTTTTTTGGAGAAAACACTTCAATTTTTTCTAGAAATATAATTATATAGTTTAGAAGGGGGATCTCTCGTTTTTAGAGAGAAAGGAACTCAATTTTTTGAAATAAACAATTTTTTTTTGTAGTAGAAATAAACAATTTTTCTATTTTTTGAAGTAAAAAAAATTCCTAATTTTTTCGAGGAATCATGTCTCAATTATTTAGATTGAAAGAATGTCTCAATTTTTTTCGGTGTAAATAAAAATTCCACTTTCTTTTAAAATAAAACAATTCTCAATTTTTGGAGTAAAAAACGAAAAATTTTCAAAGGATCAGCAAGCATGCCTACACATGCAGCATTGCTGGATTGAAGGCGTTGTACTGGTTTCGGAACACCCTGTACTTATTTGTCTCTCTCGTGTAGGTCTCGGTACCGAGCAAAACCCTTCTCAAAACCGAATCCGAGTGTAGTACCAGAGCTGGGCATGATCTAGATCATAGATCATTGCATGAAAATGATCTTGATCTTGATCTAGATCATATTTTC
>FIZV01043242.1:0-12847 GCA_900050545.1 Trionymus perrisii | reverse complement strand
AGCAACTAGCAACTCGTTGAAATTTTGCGTTTTTTATCAAGTTACAATTTCTTATCGAATTGTAATATCTATAAACCTGTAACAAATCGATGAAGCAACTTGAAGCAACTCGGCAACCGAAACAAAATTTTTTGTTTCGGTTGCCGAGTTGCCAGTTGCTAGTTGCTAGTTGCTCGGTTGCTCCATGGTTGCTCCTTATGTAGATACGCACTTAAAAACATAATAAAATCGGATACATCGACATACGTAACACCTACAAACTATGAAACTACACATAAAAATAAAAAAGAATGAAAATTAAAAAGTAACTTCAATTTTTCATATTTTATAGTACCTACACGTTTTACACGAACAAAATTTTTAAAAACGGTGGAAGACATTAAAAACTATTCGCAGCAGGCGTTACATAGGAGTATAAATTATTACCTACTCGTAAATCACGATCAAAATTAACTAAACATTGAACAATACTTTCGTAAATAAACCACTTTGGAACGCTTTCAACGCACTTTCATGCTCATTCAAGGCAAATGCTTTAAACCCAAGGTTTTCTAATACGAGATACCTGCAAATTTGAAAAGAAATTAACATAAGCGAAAAATTTGTTTGTTTTTCATACGTCATAAGAGGTCCGTTCATTTTGCACGCAACTAACGCGTAACGCCTGACGCCTGTTGAAAAGTTGTGTTTTTATTAAATTTTTTACAACAAACTTTCATGTTTTGTGGTTGTGGCAATGTGGCATTATTTCTTTTTTCTGTGTTGTGTTGATAGGTATACAGGTATACTGAAATATGTTACAAATTTACAATACATGCACCGAAGGCGAGTGACGTAAATTTGCGAGACCGAGACATGAAATTACCATCACGTCGGTGCTTGCTTGCATTGTAAGATATTCTTCACTTACGCATATCATGAAAGGAAGTTTTCATTACTGCCGTTTTACACTACGAAAGTGCTTCTAAGGCAGTCCAAAGTCTAATAAAAATCATATTCGTATTGTTTGAACATCAAAAGTATCATATTTTATTCGTTGAAAATACTATGTTCACGTATGCGCATCAATTTACTTTCGGTCCTAGCACAAAAAAATAATTTTTTTGTCCTAATGCTAGTTAATATAAACATAATATACAACGATACTTTCAATGCGTTCAAAAAAAGAAGTAGGTACTTTCGTGTCGTAAAACGGCAGTGGGATGGGAAAACGTACTTTCATTGTAAGGGTAGGCTAATGAAAAGATTATAGAATTCTACTTCTATAATCTTTTGGTACCTACTCGTATACAACAAATTTACCAACCAACACAACAAAAAGAACGTGATGCTAAGAAATTAATAACATTATAGTTTTCCAAAACGCATTTTTGTCTGCGCAAAAAGAACGATGAAGTTGCGCGACTTCGCAACTGTTTCATGTGTTGTGAGTTGTGACCAAAAGAACGGACCTAAGCAAAATATCAAATGCGTATACGAACGTTTTTGACATTGATTCGAGATATGACATAGCTCTTTCAAAAGAATTCGGCGTGTTTATGTTTACACCTAAAATCGTTATTTCGTTGTAAAACAACTTGAATGGGTTGATTCTGAAATAATTACGCTGTAGAATGATTTGTTACAATTCAGTTAGCAAAAATCAAAACCATACTCTTACGTTAGAATTTTTTCCGGATGAGCTACGCCGAATATTAAAAATGTACCGCCGTTATCTATCAGAGGAATGGCCGCTTGCATAGCTTCAGCATTTCCGCTACAATCGACGCAGAAATCAACTTTGAAATTTGGATTCTCTTGCAACATTTCCTGCTGCGTAGTGCATTTGTATCCTAAACCTTAATTGGCAAAAAGTAGGTATACTTAGTTACGTTAAATTGGAAAACTGACAAGCCAAATGGCCAAATCAAGTAAGTACAAAATTTTTGAAACCTGCTCTCGACAAGATCACTCGACGATTAGGATTCAATTCAAAAATGGTTACTTTTCTGTGTCCCATCACATGTAACAAACAACTCCACAGAAATCCGATGATTCCAGCGCCGATGATAAGCACACTTGAGCCCATTTCCAGATCGTGTAATTTGTCCAGTCCGTGAATCACACACGATAAAGGTTCGCATAAAAGAGCTTAAGTTGAAAAGTCAAAGGTTAAAAACTGTACCTATGCAGTATGATAGTAGATAAGAAAAACCGGTATTAAACCTTGACTCAAAGATACCCCATCAGGTACTTTTGCAAGCAGTGAAACGTGAACTTTGACATACTCAGCCCAGCCACCGTTACTCGCTATGCCTATGGTATGCTTCAAACTACCCTCTACGCAGAAATTACTCTTCTTTCTTTTGCAAGGTATACAAACTCCGCAACTCCTATAAAATTACAGATTGATGTACATTACCTATAGTAGCCAAATACATGATTTCAAGGAATAAACAACAACACAATTGGTTTACATATGTACTAATAGTATAGGTACTTGACTACTTACATGTTTGGGTTGACAGCAACTCGATCTCCAACTACCAAGTGAGAATACTTGATTGATATATCAGCAATGGTACCAACAATTTCATGACCTAATGTGACTCCATCCTCAGCATCAAACTCTCCCTTTAAATTAACGTGTAAAATTGGAAAGAATTCATCTTGTTTGAATAATCATGCTGAAAAAATTCCTTCAACTCAACTTACATGAATAATATGCAAGTCTGTTCCACAAAATCCAGCATACGCTACTTTCACTATCACATCGGTATCACATTCTCTATGAGGAATTTTTTCGTTGGCGAGAATTGTTCGTTTATTTTGTATGTCTACTTTGATACAATGCATTTCTGATAAATCTCGAGCAATGCTACTGAAAACATCGAAAAATACGAAGGTAATTACTCCACAAGGAATTTTTTCAACTGTTTTTTTGTACATTACCGAGCACCCACAATTCTAAACATGACTAGTCCCAAATTAGGGTACAAACAAACAATGCTCATTATGATAAAATTAGCCCTAATTGAGTGATGACGATGAGGTGTGCATTGACATCTTTGACATTTATGTACTACTTGCTTTTCACAACATTATTCCTATCCAAGAGGCGAATTTTTTGCAAAAATGTTTCAAATTTAATGCACTTCAAGCAAGTACATAAAGTTAGCGTCAACAATCAAAATTATCTGCCCGATAAGGAAGCTGTGAAGAGCACAAAGGAGGCAGGGGATAAAATTTGGATTTGGATGTTTTAGGCGAGTTAGGTTCAAAAATGCAATACACCTTAGGCGGTCTCATATTGTCAAAAATGTCTGCTGAACACCCCAAATAAACGAAATAGAACCCTTAATACGTATAAAAGTAATATCTACATCTAGGTACCTAGCTTAAATCTATGTAGTATGTATACTTACTTATAATTTAATACGATCTGCTTAAATTCAAGAACCACGTACAAAATATAAAAAAACACAAATCATTTATCAACAAAAGTAGCTTACGTATTTTTCGGTCATACCTAGTTCCGAAGTTCAAGTACTCAATGATTATAATTAGGTACCTATATTGATTTACAACGAAAACAATTTTACGATAACGAAATGAAAATGTTGCATATTTTTATTTTTATTTTTTTTGGGGGGGGGAGGTCTAGTATTCATTTTTTCTGGTACTTAGTCGGCAACTTGAGATTTTACAGGGTGTAGCTCGCTTTTTCTCGAAGGCTGACCGATTGAAAATTTTTTAATGTTAAATTTAAAAATGACATTCCCAAGTTTTTCTCCTAAACAATGCCCCCCCCCCCCAGGAAAATTAACATTCGATTTATTGTGAAAAAATATTTTTTAAAAAATTCAAAAAAAATTGACAGATGAAATTAATTTCTTCTAAAAAAATATTTTCCTATAAGTACGCATTTTTTCGGAAAAATAAAGAGATTTACTATTTGGGTACTTACATATAAAAAAATAGATTTTTAAAAACAATAATTATGAGAAATAGGAATTTTTTCAAAAAAAAATGAGAATTTTTTTACCTAATTTTTTAATTTAAAAAAATTAAAATATATTATTTATTTTATGCAAAGAGAATTTAGAATTTTAAAAAAACATTAGAAACAAAAAACTATTATTTTTTTGAACAGCTGTAATTTTTCATTTGTTTTTTCTAAAAATGGAGGTTTTTTCTCTAAAATGTTGAGAAATACTTTCACTCCAAAAAATTAAATTTCAAAAAAAATTCCCGAAGAAGAAAGAAAAAAATGTTGTACCTACTCAAAAAAAAATTTGAGAATTATGTTTCTCTAAAGAATCAGAAATTTTCTCTTAAAAAAAAAAAAAAAGAAGAAAAAAAATTGAGACCTCGAAATAAATTGGGATTTTTTTCTAAAAATGTCTAAAAATAAGAGACCAGCTCAAAATTCATACTTCCTCACATATTTTTTTGTCCAAAAAATAAATGAAAGGTTTTCCTAAAAAAATTGATACCAGTCATTTTTTACCTATTTTTTTACTTGAAAAAATTTGATAACTATTTTTTATCTCAGAAAATTACATTTTTTTTCATTGGAGACAAAACATTTCTCTAAAATTTTGAGAAACATATTTATGCCAAAAAATTGAATTATGACTTTTTTCTAAAAATTAGAAATAGGTAGACATATTTTAGACCTACTCCAAAAAAATTGAGAATTTTTTTTTTTCTAAAAAATATTCTTTCTCCAAAACATCAAAAAATAATTCTTCAATTTTTTTTCTTCAATAATTGAGATTTTTCTCCAAAATTTTGAGGACGATTTTCACTGGAAAAAAATGTTATTGAAAAATTGACTCTGCAAATACAATGAAAACTTTTTTTCTAAAAAACAAGAGATTTATTCACCAACAAATCAAGAAAATTCTCTTCTAAAAAAAAAATTGAAAATTGAAAAATCACATAAAACTCAAATATTACCTAAAATAGGTATTAGGTAATGAGAAAAGAATATTTAATTTTTGCGTGTACGGGGTTTTCTAAGGTGTACATAGCTGATTTCGCTTTTGAAATTTTAGGTGTAGCTTGAGCATTCGAGCTACTGTCAACCTGCTGGTCATCTTCCGGTACCTGTAGTAATTCGTACTCAAAAATGAATAAATAAAATGAACATTTAACCTTATAAATGTGTATTTCATTCGAGAAATTGGATAGATAAATTTTTCACACTAAAATAAAACCACGATAACAAATATTAAATAAAAATACTCAGAAGGGTACAAAAATGGTAAAATTAATTAACAACATTTCCAATAATCATAAAAATTCATCACCCGGAGATCCTTTCATGAAAAAGAAAAAGAAAAAGAAAAAACGTAGGAGTCTTCTTTTAAAGAGTTCAGTCAACAAAAAAAAAAAAAAAAAAAAATATGCTTGCAAAGAATCGACCATTTTAAATGACACAAATGGAATTTTTCATAAAAATGTTGTGACGGCAAAAGAATAAAAATCATACTGTGTGTATCAGTTTATCTTAATTACACATCAAATAAATAATTTCATAATAAATCAATTTAAATTCGAAGAAAAATTCATCAGAATCATCGAGTCGTAAAATGGTCGGATTTACTTGGGTACTGTAAAAAACATACCTTTGTTAACTACTTGGTAACACTTTCGAAGACTAATCAGATAAACCTGCAAACCATCATAAATAAGAAAGTACATACCACGAGTAATATTTTAAAAATAATAACGATGAAAAGATAAGGCACCACTAACTATTACTTAATACTGATTGAATTGTTTTAAAACTTTCTTCGAGACATGATTTAAATTTTGATCCATCAGTCTGAGCGTTATAATTAGTTACCGCAGCTCCGCAGCTATCTTCTTTTATCATGTATCTGTAAAAATTAAATTTCGAAAGGTTTACTTTTCATAATTCCGTGAAATAATAACCGCAAAAAAATCTTGATAATGAAACATACGCAATTCCAAAACCATCTTGAACAACGGGACCAAAACCACCTCCTAAAACTACGTCTGAAGATAACGTCGACGTTGATAGAATATTATGATTTATTTTCTGATAACTCTGATCCGTAAATATAGAAGGTAACGTTGAGCTCTTTTTTTCGGCCAATTTTCTTAAAGCGAAAAGATGTCTGTCGAACCCTTGACCTGAATGGGTAATACGTAATTCAAGAATGAAGTAAAAATACTTTTAATCACCTAAAAGTATTCGAGGAAATACGCACCCATAGCTGCATTTTTGACTAAATTTCCATGTGCTTTGGAACATTCGTCGATTATTTTACGTAATTCTTCGTTGCTTACATTCTTGGCAGTAACAGCTTCGCAAAATTTCTATACAATTGTAGGATGCAATAAAATTATAAAAAAGACATTCAAAAATCAAAATAAATTTAACAAACGTACTTTGGTTTCCATTGTGCAAGGTCTTATGGTTTCGGTTCTTCCATGTTTGAATGCAGCAGTGCTACAAGATTCGTACGTAGCGACGGTTCTTTTCGCAAAATTATGATACGCTAACTGAAAAAATAATATAAAATGAAAACAAAATGAAAAGTCGGCAAAAATCCGAATTTTTCAAAAAAGTACCTACTTGAAAAGACAATTGCATGACAGCATCGGGACTAACTTTAAACTTTTTGCATTGAGATTTGCCGATGTCACCTACAACATCGTTCAGATCTAACGAATCACAGATTTTTTTAAAGGAAGACTTGGCTTGATCAACTTCTCTCTTAATTTTATCATCGATAATAAAATCTAAAAAGGCAAAGGTAAAATTGAAAAAAGGTTACAGTAAAAATTTTCTACGTTCGTAATGCTCACTCAATTTCCTGGGCGAATGTTCAGACGTCAAACTAGCAATTTCAGTTTTCTCGGTAATTCTGGGATTCTTTTTAGTATCGTTGTGGATGTCTTGAAAATATCTTAATACAGCAACACCATCGCCCCACGAATGCTCGAAATTTAATCCAGCTACACCGTTTGCAGTGCATATTAGAGTAAATGATTTGTCAAACCATCTACAAAAAAATTCGAAATAAATACAAGGTAATTTGTAATTTTCATCAAATTGAAAAATATTAAAAGTACGAATTTTTCTAACCTATTGAGACCATCAGAGTGCAGAAACCATTTACAAACATCCTTCGGTGCTTCGGAAATAGGTTCGTCAAGAGCGACAGCAAATATACTAGTATCAATTATGTTGAGCGACGCCGCGTTGCCAATATTTTCCAAATATTTGCGAGTTTCGGCCCATTTATTTCGTTCAGTAGTAGTTAAAATACCGAGTGGATGTTCCGCTGGAGCGATGTCATCACTCAAGACTGCATTAATTGAAGATACTATCACTTCCGGACTCAATATGTTTCCTAAAAAAAAATAATAAATGAAAAAAAATAGGAAAGTAAATACGGACGCTAATCAAACACCCGAGATTTTTCAAAACGTACCGATATCATCCAGTACATCAACTGAGTAAAAATGTCCTCTTCTCAGAACAACAATGTGTTTACGGTGATCTCTATGAAATATACGATCTTTTCCCAGCTCTGGAATTCGAGTACTACCGAACAGATGTGAATATTGCACCATATCTAAAGGATATGCCTAAAATGGTATCACATTAGTTAATAGTTCAATATGTAATGAAAAAGATGCAAAGCTACTCACGTTAAATAAATAAGCACCATACCAACTGATGGCTGAAGGTAACAAAGATGTTATTCTACGGAACATTGCTGTATCACTTTTTTTCGGATTCAAATGGAAAACTTCTGGTTCTAAGATATTTTCTTTTAATGATTTGTAAAATCTAAAACACATTATATTCAAGTTCAGTTAAAATAAACTTTTCGAACAACCGTATATCAAAGTAATATTTACCTCAATGAAGATATAATTAAGTTGGACATTTTAATGAGTTGTTTATCGTAAAAAGTACTTCCTTGATTCACGTAAATCAAAGCAGGATTGTAGTTTATAGGCAGAGGTGTTCTGTCAGATAAATACATATGGAACCACGGCTCGGAAATATAACTCGTTTCTTTGTTCTCTGCATCTTGATCTTTAAGTTCTTTGTGTAATTTAGATCCTTCGTCTTCTTGGAATTTCTTCACAATATTTTTAGTATTTTCAAACTCATCATTGGTCAATATGGGCTTCAGAGATTGCAAATACCTGTCGCAAGTTTTAGGTAACTCTGGAATAGGTAAACGAGGCAATGATTTTTGAAAATGAAGAGTTGGTACAATACTTCTTTGTATGTATTGGTAATCATCGGCAGCTGAACTATAAAATCAAACATATTTTACTAGAACATTGTTGAGAAAGGGTTGATTAAAATGAATGATCTACTTACTGTTTCTCTCTTGAGTTGATGTACGTAATTTTTAGAGCCTTATTTAGACGGATATTCTTTTTTAGATGTAACATGGTTTTCAAATATATTGAAATTGCGACAAAAACACAATGACCGTTTGAACTTAAAGCTCGATCACGGCTCTATTTAAAACACAAAACAGGCAACAGATTGATCGAGACCTTCGATCTTCGTTCGATAGATAAGAAAGAAGAAACCGGAAAAACAACCTCCTCATTCGAAGCGGCCAGCCAGGCAGCCTTGCGGCAGCCACCACCTGACTGATCAGAAAAGCTTGCTGTCGTGTCTGTCTCTGTCAAAAGACGTTCACATTCATAGAGGTAGATTAGATATTTACTTAATTGGTTTGGTTCATGTTTCAATTTCGTATATAATTAATTTAATTGTTCTAAATAAATCTAAATTTACGATTTTTTGAAAAAAATTGTTCAAAAATCCTAGCACGAACTGAAAACTGAAAGCTCAATATCGTTACATTTTACTATTTTGCGAACTAAAAATTTACCACCTCCCTTGCTCCTCACCATCACCTCACTAAAAAAACATCCAGGCCAGTGCCGCTTTTCTTATGTAAACAAAAAATTCAACAAGGTACTTTGAAAAAAAAAAAGCGAGGCGAGTGTTTAAGAAAATTAAATTATGGTAATTTGCGAGATTACTCATGTTTTCGAGCCGAATTTTCTTCCAAAAGTAATGGGGAAATGTATATGAACTTTCATTGAGGCATGATCATCAATGAGATGAGATGAGAGTATGAATTGATCTACCGGTGCTTCCTAAAGTGTTCACACCTTCCAAGTTCCAATCAAGTAAGGGCATTTTGTAATAAATTAATAAAATTATTTCATATTTACATTATAATTTACATTTATATCTTGTATTGAAATCAGTTTTCTATCGTTATTATTCTTTACTTTTCTATTTCTCCAAATCTAGCATTCATTGTACATATTTATTCTCGTACTCGTACCTATCGAAATCTTGTAATGCCACTCGTAAACACCTCCCTGTTACGACTACGATTTTTCCTTTGATTTTTCAAATTGATTCGATGAGAATGATTATGATTTTGAAACCTGAAGAATATACGAATACGATGAAACTTTCAAATTGTCTGAAAATTGTTTATGCGCAGATATGTAATGATAACCTTTCAACGCTCAGATTAATTGTATTTCTTTATCGTGTGTTATAATTCGTCACGAGATCTTATCATTGTGGTAATTATCTCAGAAAAAAAAGGAAAAATGTTAAAAATTCTCATACCCGCTGTTTGTTTTAGATTCAGTTGTTATCCTCCTTATCGTACCTACATGTATTTGAAACGGAATGCGTATTAACCGTATTTTTTATTCTGGCCCAGGTATACGTGATATTTGGAATAGTGAAAGAAAATGCATAAAATATCCCAATGATATTGTCAATTTTAATTACCACTTCTATCCTAGTTGTGTTTCACAGCTCAGCTGAATATTATGGTGAGTTGTATAATTTTTGAGATATCAATAATCAGGGAATATTTAATAATCTTTTATTTTTTTTAAAGGTGACGAGATGTCACCTCCGCAAGGTATTTGCAGCTTTTACCACGGTCAGATTTGTAAAGGATATTTGAACGATTCAATTCGAGTATGGTTTAATAACTCCAAAGAAAATATGGGTGGATATGAAAACGAAAAAATTGTCACCGGCTTATGGAAAGAAATGATAGAAGGATTTAAAGAACCTTGTCGTCGAGCTGCCGAGGTATAAATACATAAGACATTAACAATCAAACATTTATACGATTAATTGAAATTTTGTTTTCAAACAGAAACTGTTATGTACTTATGCATTTCCTCAATGCGGTTCGGAAAACGGATATCAAATCGGATTACCTTTATGTTACGAAGATTGCGTCGCCGTTCGAGATCTCTTCTGTTACAATGATTGGGCAATAATTCTGACGAATAAAGAAAAAAATATTTATTTCAATTCCAGAGGCCATTTTTCTCTCCCGAATTGCGATAATTTACCGAAGTATAATTTTAACCACCTATCACCCTCTTGCTCTCATGCCAAATTGACCGAAATGAAAAAAGAAGAAATAACTTGTACGTAGTTGTAATTTTATATTTAATTTTAAAGCATTTTAAGTGATTTTATAATTTTTTTTAGACGATTGTATCAAAGGAAACGGTCGATACTACCAAGGTACTAAAAATGTTACCAAATCTGGAATACCGTGTCAACGTTGGGATTCTAAATCACCTCATGAGTTTGAACGACCTCCCAAAGTCTTCCCGGAAATTCAGAACTCGGAGAATTACTGTCGAAACGCTGGCGGAGAAATATCGTCTCCTTGGTGTTACACCGCTGATCCCGATATACGTTGGCAAACCTGTGATATTCCAGCTTGCAGTGAGTGCATATTAACACTACTAATGTTTTCCGAATTTCTTATGAAATTGAATTTTTTTTCAAGACGGATCGCTTTTCGTTAAACAAGAAAAAATTGCTAATAACTTGGAGAAGATTGTACAACTGTTCTACAAATACACATATTTGGTGACTATAGTCGTCTCGGGAGTACTCATCATATTTGTCATATTCCCGTTGTTAATAATTTGCCACCGAATGTGCAGGAAAAAATTGGTCGTATATCGTCCGACTCCTACCCAAGTATGTTGTGACGTTAATTAATGTCAGTTCGTTGAGGTCATGGTCTCAGTCTTCAGTTTAAGGGGGAGGGAATTTTGTAATTGTTCTGTTCTGTAATCAAAACCTCGATGAATTCACATCGAATGAGTCTGTTCAGTCTGAAATTTGTTATCGCCTATACCAATTCAATTTCATATGTTTTTCAGGATAGCATAGATTTACAAAAATTACCCGATAACACATCTTATCATAAATCTAGCGCACGTCTTAATCCAAAATTGGAAAAACTTGAATTTCCTAGAAACGATATTATTTATATTCGTGATTTAGGACAAGGTGCATTTGGACGAGTATTTCAGGTAATTTATTTTTTTCTTTCTTTAATTTTCTCATGTGAACATTTCTGATCGTTTTTTTATTCAGGCAAAAGCTCCTGGTTTATTGAAAGGCGAAGAATTTACCATAGTTGCTGTAAAAATGTTGAAGAACGAAGCCACAGATGATCTGAGATCTGATTTTGAAAGGGAGGCTTGCTTATTATCAGAATTCGATCACCCGAATATAGTAAAGCTGCTGGGTGTTTGCGCCGTCGGGCAACCAATGTGTTTACTGTTCGAATACATGGGTCGAGGAGACGTCAGCGAATTCCTGCGTTCTTGCTCTCCCAGTAATTATATCCTTAGATCGATTGAAAATGGGAATATTTTTCAAGTATTAAAAGTTTATCGAAAGTAACTACTTTTTGTTGAATTCTCCGACTAAATTTGTTTTTTGTATTTTAGGATATTCAACTCACCACCTTGGATTTGCTAAACATCGCTCAACAAATAGCCGCCGGTATGGTTTACCTTTCTGATCGTAAATTCGTACATCGTGACTTGGCCACGAGGAATTGTCTCATTAACGACGCGATGGTCGTAAAAATCGCCGATTTTGGCCTATCTCAAAAAATGTATTTACAAAATTATTACAAAGGCGGTGAACAAGATGCCATACCTATTCGATGGATGCCCTTAGAGAGTATTTTATATAACAAATATACCATTGAATCAGACGTATGGGCGTTTGGAGTTTGCCTTTGGGAAATATTCTCATTTGCGCTGCAACCTTATTACGGTATGACACATCAAGAAGTCGTCAAATTTATCAAGGACGGTAATGTGCTTCAGTGTCCCGATAATACCCCTAAAAATGTATACGATCTCATGAAATCGTGCTGGAATAAGAAACCTGTATCTAGACCAAATTTCCACGTCATTTACCAAACCTTAGATTTAATTAGATTAGATGTAATGCGACATAATGGTATGTTACAGAATATGTAGAATGTACTTGTTCGAATATTCACTCTCGTAATCAGTTCCTTTATGCATTATAATCGACAGCGATTTATTATGTTTTTTAGACGAGATTCAGACAATTTTTTACTTTCATTTTCTAGTCGGTTTGTGAATTTTTCTTTTTTTCTGCTGAAAATATGCTTTCAGAATTGAATAAAAATTTTTCACTATATTTTCGACAGTTTGATTATCGTATCGTAATGCGATTGCCATTTTTTATTCGAGTTCTTACTTAATTTTTTTTTATGTGCCTTTATTATTTTTTATATTTTTTTAGAAATATTTTGAAGAATTTTGTTTCCATAAGTGAATTTTATACGAAAAACTATTGTTATCTAGTTACTAGTCGTTTGATACGTATATCGTGTACAATGTTTTAAATTGATTTTATTTGTAACAGCTTTGAACTAATTATTATCGGTTTTCTTTCTTTTTTTGTCTGTAGAAAAATAAATGTGTAATTTAAAAAATTTTTTTTCTAGTTTTT
>FIZV01043202.1:0-11008 GCA_900050545.1 Trionymus perrisii | reverse complement strand
ATAAAATTCAAATCTTTTTTTTTTTTTTTAAAAAAAAAAAAAAAAAAACGTAATTTTTAGATATTTTGTCAGACATTCTGAAACGAAATACCTAATTTAAGGAAAATTGATGACTATTTAGACATTATGTCAAATATTTCAAAAGAAAAATTTTCAAAAAATGGGAATGAAGAAATGTAACTTAATTTTTTTGTTCTTGAAAGTGTACCATTATAATTTATAGGTATCAAAAAGTGACAAATACAACGAATTAAAAGTCATGCCAAAAAAAAATATAACATAACTTCACAAAGTTACAAAAACATCCAAGTCAAAACTAAAAAAAAAGTTTATGTTTTCAAAAGTCAGGCATAAAGTCACAAATATAATCCAATTCTTTTCGAAATTGAAGACTTTTGATCACTTTGTCACGGAGGTACTTATTCTATTTTTACCTAAGTATACATATAAATTTTTTTTTAGTGTTTTTGAAAATGTAGCATTACATCAAAATGTTACAAATACAGCAAAAGCTGTATTTAAAAAAAAGTCACTGTTGTAACAAAATATTAGAAAGTCAAAACCGACTTTCAATTATTGATTTTTTTTGACTTTTAGATATATTCTGAAACTTGGAATAATTTTAAGAAAAAATCATGATTTTTCTAATTAAATTTCCAAGAAAATTAATTAATTTTTAATTTTATTTTTTCAATATTTTTGATGGCTTTGTCTTATATTTTGTTAGAATTTTTAAAAGGTGTTTTTTACAATTTTTTTTTCTCTAAAATTGAAGACTTTCAAACATTTTGCCAGGTACATATTCCAATTTTTTTCAATTTTTAAAAGTTATGATTGTAGCAAACTATCAGAAAATCGAAACTACAAAAAAAATTATGTTTTTAAAGTCATAGTGTCGCGCGGATTTTGTTCTCCCTTAGTGAAAAAAACATATCCATGTTAAAATTGAAAAACATAAAAATTAAGTACTCAAAAAAAATATGCCAAATTGAAAAAAATTAAAACCAAATCAAAAAAGATAAAGAAAATATTAAATAAAATTTTTATACGATTAAGATTGAGGAAAAATTGAAAATTGAAAAATAATCAATTTAAAGTAAATAAAAATTCGTTTTTTTTTACAGATCGCAAAAATTTTTGAACACATTCGAAGAAGTTTCAAGGAAAAGATAAATGAAGCAACTTGGATGGATGAGAAAACAAAGGAGAAAGCTTTAGTGAAATTGAAATTTATGAAAACAGATATCGCGTATCCGAGTACAATAAATGACACATCCAAGTTGAATAATGTTTATCGTGGTGTGAGTGTTAAAAATTACCGAATACCTTTTTGTCAGTGGTCATTCCAATAATTAGTAATAAAATTCCTTGAATATTTTGTTACAGGTAAATATAAGCGACAATTTCTTCAACACGATGTTGTCAAAAATCCAAGTCCATATTAAAAAAGCATTGAATAGATTGAGTCAATCCAATGATCTCAACAAAGAATAGTAAATTACTGACTTTTTCAAACGAATCTAAAATAAAGGATACAATTTCCTGTCCACTAAAACATCTATCTTTTTTCCATAATTTTTTTTTCAGTTACGCTACTCCCGATACTATGAATGGTTTTTACATTCGAGACAAAAATGTCATAGGTAAATTTATTTCGTTAAGTACCTATTTCGTAGAGTTGACAAATTTTTCAATTTTCACATTCATTCTTACAGTCATCCCACCAAGTCTAATAGGAGAACCCATATACAGTGATAGTTTGCGGTAAATAAACTCTAGACAAACTTTTTTGTTCGGTAGAAATACCTCATCAGTAATTAAAAATTTGTAATTATATTTTTCATCAGAGCTTGGGATTACGGAGCAATTGGATCAATTTTAGGCCAAAAAATGACTCGCGCTTTGGATGACTCAGGTGAGAACAAGGCAAAATTTACTAATTAACAATGTGGTCAAATATCTATGAGTAATTATTTCAGGTGGTCATTATAATGAATTGGGAAATATTGAAAATTGGTGGCGAAATGAAACTTTGAATTTATACAAAGAAAAAGTCGACTGTTTCGTTGAGGCTTATGCCAAATACAATGTCTCTCTTAGAAATGGAGTTAAATTGTTTACTAATGTACGTATAACTGGTATAAAAATATGTATGAGAAAAAATGAACCAATTCAAATAACTTTTTTTCCATTCTTATAATTTGATAAATGCATAGGCCACCGAAAAGAAAGCTAGCCGAGATGAAAGTATTTCAGATAACGTGGGATTCATGTTATCGTTACTGGCTTACAGAAAAAGTGTATCTGAACTCGGAGAAGAACCGCTTCTTCCAGAATTTCAACATCTGACCCACGAACAACTGCTCACTTTAGCACAAGCCAACGTAATCATTAGTTTAATATCTCAGATGGGTTTCTCATCGAAGTATTTAACTCAAAATTTTCAACTGCATCTACCTACTGTGATCATTGTATGTACATATTTACAGGTATTGTGTGAAAATCCAGTATGGACTTTGGGAACGAACAAAGTTAGGTATCGCAGTCTCAGTATATTTCGCGTAAATGGAGTATTTAAAAATTCCAAGGAATTTTCAGAAATTTGGAATTGTCCCAAAAACAGCCCAATGAACCCCTCCGATAAATGTTCAATTTGGTAAAAGTTGTAAGCTATCTCGAAACACTATTACATAATATAATATGCATAATAAATTATGTTTCGTTGAATTAAGGAATTATTGTGTAAGCAGTGATGGGGGATCAAAAATGCGAAAATTCTCATTCCTTAATCAAAATTTCCCACTTTTTCCCATCAAATTTGCTAAAAATCCCATTTTTTTCCACCTTGATTTTTTAATAAAATATTACTCGAATCACAAAATAATACAATGTAATCTCAAACTCGATTTTTTTTATTTAAAAAAACTGTGAAAAATTGAACGCAATTTAGTAGTAAGACGAACAACGATACAAAAACTAAGAATATTAGAATATTGATAAGATATTCAACTTTTACAGTTCAGCCTCTGAACACTTACTTTTTAAAGATGGAATATTCTATAGAATTACCCGAAAAAAACTCTGCTGCGGCTTCAAGTATCGTATCTTTGGACAAATTTGGCGCATTTTAATTGATATTTGATAAGAAAACAAACAAACACATGCACATACTACTAGACAGGGAACTGGATAGTGTATATTAGAGGGTGTAAGGAAGGAATGAACACGGTTTACTGGATAGCGGTTGTTGATAATTCAGTGTATCCGGTATGAGGTGTGAAATTAAAAAAAAAATGCTGATTTTGTAAAATTTCCCACTTTTTCGCAATTTTTAGGTAAAATTTCCCGAAAAAGTTGAAAATTCCCATGTTTTACCCGTTTTCCCCTTTTTCCCGCCGGGCTTGAAATCTTCCACGAAACGGGAAAATTTCCACGGTTACCCATCGCTGAGTATAGAAAAAAAAAAAAATGAAGTAAAAATCAAAACACGTGATCAACCAACTCTAAAAAAAAAAATTCTCAAGGGAATTAAACTATTACTTCATTACACTTCTATTTATGGCACCCATCACCGAATCATACTACACACATCGAGGACAGAAATTGACAAGTTTTTTTTCGGGGAAAAAGAATCTAAAAATAACCCAAATGATGGTTTAATTACCATCTATTAAAATAATTACGGCACATTTCGAATTAAGGATGCGTTGAGATAGATAAGACGTAAATTCGACGTTTCCAATATCACTTCATTTCTATACGAACAACCCTTTCCTACCATGACTACGTAATTTTTCAATCAGTACAATATACATACCTAACCTACAAATGAAATAATTTATTTTCAAAAATCACCTTTCATCAAGTCTGCTAACATCATCATCGAACTCTTCTCAAAGCTATCATTTACACCATGCACATAATTAATTCACATTCGAGATATTCCACAGTAGGTATAGGTTAAAAATTAACAATAAAGTAGGTATTGAAAGTATTTCGTATACACGATATTAATATGCCAGGCATTATAACCCTCCTGTATAAACGTATCCAGTTCAGGGAATTTATTCTTATAGAAGACTTTCCATGAATCCATTAATTAGGGTTTTCGAGTTAGAAATCAAAAATATTTCAACGATGGATGTCGCCACCACCAATATCGTATAGGTATACAATATATAATATCAATATAAACGTACACAATAAGAGTACTACCACCAGGAGACAATAGATATTCTTCGACAGTGGCCAGTTTATACAGCAGTGGTCGTATTTTTTTCTCTCCTTTCTTTTACACAAATATTTGCATCCTGCATTTCTTTATACTTTTCACAACCTCTTTAGGTTCTGCCTTGTAGTAACGGTACATTGATAAATTACTTTCGCATCCTCGCGAATAGGCTGGGCAGGGTAGATTTGCGTGTTTTTTTCTCTCTTGCAAAAAGGGATATTGTGATTGTAGTTTATTTGCCAGCAACGACCACCCTATACTGAAAAGTTAAATGGCAGAATTCTAGGAAATTCAGATTTAGTCGACATTGATACGATGATTAATGAAATGTGTTTTTTTTTTGCTAGACTAGTTTCCTTGATTTATCCAGGACAATCGTCGTCTCATGGTACGATATGAGTTGATGCGCGATGTGCGTGTGGCGATCGAGCTAATACATAAAGATCACGATAATTAGGTACTTTAAAGTGATGGAGTCGGGTATCGATACGCCTGAGAAATTCTACCACAGGTACGATTGGGAAAATTGACCAAACAAAATCACATTAAAAACTGGTTCCATGTTGATATACCTAAAAGTACCCTATCTACACATTACTCTATTAGAATATTTTCACCTGATACTCTTTTAAAACCATAAAATATTAGTACGAATTTACAAGTTCGAGGAAAATTTTTCAATAGCCGAGTCATAAAAATTTTCCATACCTACAAGTGTTTCGATCGTATTATATTGGGTAGGGTGGGTAAAAAAATATTTCCTAATCGCAGGAACTGAAATACATAAAAAATAAAAGCTTCGACGTTTCATTTGATAATATCCAAGCCAAACCATTCTACTGCCAATTTCAAAGTATAACACCTGATCGAAAAAAATTGATAGCGACTTATTTATATAATGTTGTGGAATAACCTTCGATGCGACGAATAGCTATAGCGATAAAACACCTTCTAAAACGTCAATTGATAATTGTAATTTATCTATTCGCTCCATAAATTTGTATACGTAAGTATATTTCAGCATTCGTGGTTGTTTTTTTATTTTCCAAAGAAAAAGTCAATTTTTTTCTTGCCATAGTTGAGTAACGAAGTATTTTTATTTCATATCATGTACACGATATCAAGGTACGAGAATCGACTTTTTAAAAATAAGCAATTCAAATATTTAAAAAAAATCTTCCATAAAATTTTTAAAAAATTCGTAGTTTTTCAGAAGTTAATAATATTACATTTTAGAGCACAAACAGCAAAAAAATTCAGAGTAGGAACTATTGGAAAATCAACAAAACTTAGGTATCTATTTCCCATCATATTAACCATCACCCTGACGCCTCCTTATCTCAATAACTACGAAACCGATTGAACTCTTTTTTTGGGGGTTATTCAGGGAGGTCTTTCTCGTATTCTAGCTAGACACGTATTTAAAGGGGAGATTAGCGAGCTATAGCACAGAGGGGCAAAATTCAAAGAGCTGCAAATTTTGAAAAAAAAAATCAAAAATTGAAGAAACATACCTACCTAAAAATTAATTCATTTTCAAAAATAAAAAATTGAATATTTAAAAAAAATTATTTTTAGCTGAACTGTCAATTTTTTTTTCGAAATTTCGGCCATAAGGTAACAATTTTTCAATTTTGAAAAAAAATAACGGAAAAAACGATTTTAAAAATTATTATTTTTATAAATAATTTTTCCTTTTTTTAAAACCAAAATTTGAAAATCCTCTTTAAAAGAATTCGCCGATTTTTTTTTGAATCCGAATTTTCAAAAATCTGAACGATACATAATTTTAGAAAATATTTTTTGATTTTTAACATGGATATGTTTTTTCCGCTGGGGGTAATTCCAAAATCCCGCGAGACGCTAAGTCATTATGACTTTTGAAAACTTATAAATTTTTGGTAGTTTTGACTTTCTGATATTTTGTTAGAACGATGATTTTAACATGTTTTTTCTGACTTTTGGTCAGACTTTTAATATGACATTTTTTATCACGTCATTATAACTTTTGAAAACTTGGAAAAATTTTCATTTCTTTTTGTGACTTTTAAAAACTTGGAAAATTTTTTTGTAGTTCTGACCTTTTTTTTTGTTAGAACGATGATTTCAAAATTTTTTTCTGACTTTTGGTCAGACTTTTAATATGACATTTTTTTTTAGTTTTAAAAAATAAAATTTAGGTATCAAATTTTAAAGGTGTCTTGTCATGACAATTTTTTTAGTCATTTTTTTCTTGAGAGAAAAAACTGACAGAATAAAAATAACTCGTTACAAAAAAAAACAAAAAAAAAAGAACTGTATGAAAAAATTTCAGCGAAGAGAAATAATAATGATAAAAAAAAGAAAATGAAACAAAACGAAACGTGTTTTCAATTTTTCCAATGGCTGAGGTGCCAATTGAAAAAATTAACGATTGACAGACGAGTAAGAACGAAAAAGAAGAAGATATCGTGATGAGAAGAGGAAGGCCAGCAAGAGGAAAATCACCCAAGTATAAAGGAAACGCTCGAGAGAAAGGGAGATAGAAATGCAGTACGACGAGGAAAGAAGGGAACTCGGTGTGGAAAAGTTTTTAAATCGTTCGCGCGGTGATTACAAATTAAAGAAGATATACTCGCAGCTGTTGGGCGTTTGAATGTCAGAATATCAAGCGAAGAGAGTGTATTTGAGATGGGCTCCGGGGCTTTTCAATGCGAGATCGGATTGTCGATACAGCCCATTTCACAAGTCATGGGGATTGCTAACAACTTTTCTAACAAGTTTCGACTATTCCGGCAATTTTGCTTTGCTTAACGAACCTTAAAATTGAGCACACGTATTCGGCGGGGTCGGCACTTACCTACATTTTTTATAGAGCGTGCGTAAAAACGCACCTTTGACGATACTTATCTTACCTGGGTCAACGTATCGATAGATATGTGAATGTACCTATAGCTGAATTGCTGAAAAAACCTAGCGGCGAAATTTTCTGTCTCAGGATTTTTAGCTGATTTTCTGAAAGTCCGGTGTTAAATTTGAACCAACAGATGAGTATTAAGCGTGGAAATAAGCAGAAGTTTCAAGTTATCACTAGAAAAAAGTCGATATGATATCAAAGAAATCAATAAAGGAAATTTTTAAAATGTATTCAAAAGTCCAAGAAAAAATGTATCAAAAATTTGAAAAATCAAATATCAGACATATAAATAATTAGAAAGTTTTTCTAAAAATGAAAAAAAAAATCAATTTTTATAAATTGGAAAGAAATCAAAATACACATAATTACACGAATATTAAGTAGGTATTAATTATGATTTCAAAAGTAAGTACATATAGGAAGATATTAAAAAACTGAAAAAATAAAAGGTCAGTATAAAAAAATATCTAGGTATACATTTATATTAAAAATTCTCAAATTTTTAAAAATTACTGTGAAAGTGTGATTAATAGATCAAATGTTTTAATACGTACTATCAAACAATACCTATTTTATTGAACTTAAAATTGTAAAATTTTTCATGTTTTAGAACATTTGAGAAAATATGCAAATTTTTAAAAAATCCTCATTTTCAATTATTTTCGATTTTATAAATACAAAAAAATCAGCGCTTACGGCTGCGCAGACGGGTCATTTGCAACCGGAGTCAATTGGTTCCTAGATTAAGTGGACGAGATTGATTTCTTCAAGGAAAAAACGTTTGATATTTTGTAGATTTTGGAAATCAAATTTTTTTAAATGAATCTAATTTATAAATAAATTATTTTAAACGTCTGAAATCATAAAAAAAAATAAAAACAGTACCCATTCATCCAATTTTATCCCAGATGTTTAAAAAAAATATAGCTAATGTTTTACAAAATTTAAACAATTATCTAATCATGAATTTTGAAAGTTTTGCAAATTTTAAAGATTTGCCGATTTGTAAAATTATAAAAAATTTTAAATCTGTATAACTGAACTTTCGAAAATTCCAAATTGACTGAATTTTCTAAATTGTTTGGTTAAAATTTCTTAAAATTATTCAATGGTCAAGTTTCAGTCATATTGATTTTTAATTCAAATTTTAAAATTTGTCCAAACTTATTTATAAATTTTTAAAATACAAAATTTATAAAAATTGAAAATGTGACTTTCATAATTTTTAATTTCTCATCTAAATTTTAAGAATTTATTCAATTTCGAAAATTTATTAAAAATTAAAAATATACTCGTACTTACGAACTTATTTTGAAATTTCACAACGTTCTAAAAGTTTTCAAAATATTAATAATTTATCAAATTTTAAAATTGTAAACATTTTTGAAACTTGTAGAATTATAGTGACTCAAGTTTTGAATGTTGGCCAAATTTGAAAATTTATTTAATTTTAAAATGGTCAAATTTTATTCATTTATTAAATTGAAAAAATTCACACATTCTGAATTTCTAACTTTAGAAAATTTACGCGTTCCTAAAATAACAAAAATTTATACAAAATTGGTAAATTGACCTTTTAGTTATTTATTGGAATTTAAAAAATTTGGTTCCTTCACTTTTCATATTTTGTTCAAATTTTAGAAATTATAAAAATATTAATGTAGAAAAATTGGCTTTCATTAAAAGTTTAGAAAATTCAGCCGAATTATCAACATTGTCCCTTGTCTTCAGAGATTCATCTTCGTCTTCATTTTTAAAATCCGAGAAAATTAATGATGACGAGACTTTGAAATTCGTGTTTTCATCAAATTAAAAAAATTACCCAGTCTAAAAATTTTACTAAATTTGGAAAATGGAAAATTTTCATTGTTTTATTGAATTAAAAAAAAAATAAAAAAAAATGGTCTTGAACTTGAAATTTGATTTTTTTAAATCATAAAATAAAATTTGAAAAGTTGTCCTTTCAAAATTTCAAAATACTTATTTAGCTATAGAGCATTTCCATTTGGGTGTATTGAGGGGTTGCATAATATCAAAACACCATTACTGCGCCGTGATAAGCGAGGACAATTTTTTTTTACTTTCACTTTTTTTCCTCAAAATTTCTCAAGAGAAAAGACGACAAAACGTCATCCTAATATTAAAATCAACTCGATAGCTTGCTAATTTCTCATGCAATTTTTAATCAATTCAATTTTCAAAAATTGTCGTTTTTCCATATAACGTAAACAATATGCACATGCTGCACTTCGTTTGTCCCCAACCGATACGGCGCGAAGGGTAGGCAACCGAAGTGGAAATGCTCTATGTGAACAGCGAAAAACTATATGAAAAACTGCGAAACCCCATCACCCTGCCATCACCATTTTACTCAATAGGGCTTTGCCTAGAGGCAAAAGCCCTAAAAAAAAGAGGGGGAAAAGGCAACAGCAAAATATGAAAAACCAATGAATAATTTTCATCAATTTCCTTCAAAATATGCCTACTTATTATCGAGATAAAAAAGAAACACTCCAAAAATCAAAATCATTATGCACGATGCCAGTGAGAATGCCACAAACCATTGTGAATTTAATGTAGATCTCTTCAGTCATCACTCCAACTTAAAAGTACCAACTACCTATTTAAATTACTCCAAATAGTTCTTATTAGAAGACTAATGAAATAATGAGCACTACAAATACGTACCTACTTCTTCACATCCTACCATACAATATGCTATAATTTCCAAAAAAATGTTATGTTCTTGCCTACGTATGCGTGACAAAATTACAAGCAATGGCGTTTGATTTTGTACCTATATGTAGAACATTTCCCAAAATGCTGCATACCCTCTGCCTTGATCAATTGGAGGACAAGCGCGCACGAGTGCATAGCCTCTAATTGAAAAAAATGCACTTTTGAAAATTTATTAAAAATCGAGTTAATAAGCTATCGAGTTGGTTTTTATATCAAGATGAATTTTTTGTTTTCTACTTAGGAGAAAAAAAAAATTTTTGTCCTCCGTGACGTTTTAATTTTTTTACACCTCCACCCTGCTCCATCCCTTGCGCCGTGCTGTCCTCCAGTTATGTAACCGCGCAAGACGCTCCCAGCACAATGCTCTATGTGTAGGTACTTAGTCGTGTATCCATTTCTTTTCGAATTTTAAGAGTAAATAGGTACGTAATACGTACCAATCTATCGCTAACTGGAATGCACTCGTATAGTATTGTACGTAGACTCATTGGTTGTTAGGTAGGTAGATAGGTACCTACATAAGTTAAGTAGGTTATATGTAATACGTATAGGTAATAATGGTGCTGCTGTGCTCTACGCAACAGGCTGTACATACGTTTGTCGTTTACGTACCATACGTGCGTACTGCGTAGGCATACTGATAGGTAACTAATCCTAGTCGAATAAAGAAGACTTTGTTCAACTTACATACATACAAGCAGCACACCGCACCGCACCGCCACCGCGCGTCAACAGTCTGATGTAAGTACTCGTAGGTAAGTAAGACGTATACCAACCGCTGCCGACGAGTATTATCGAGAAAACCGACGACAACGACGACGACGACGACGACGCCGACGCCGCGAATATCGACGGACAGGCTGCGCGAGCATTGTATGCGAAAAAATATCGATAAGCTATTGTACAGAAGGTATACAAAACGAGAAAGGGTGTACAGTACACTTTACACTGTACAGTGTATGTATGAAATGCACAGGGTGTTCCGGGACCAGTGCACTCCCTTCAAATCTGAGATGCGGCTACTCAAACTACACAAGTGTATGCATGTTTGCCGACCCTAACATTTGAAGGAGCAAAGTTATGCTATCATAATGGTCGTTTTTTCGGAACGTCGTAACTCCGTTGGTAATGGAGATAGACAA